>JAVGVS010000957.1:0-35000 GCA_032718565.1 Distichodus sexfasciatus
TCTCTCTCTCTCTCTCTCTCTCTTCTTCCACAGACCTCTCTCTCTCTCTTTCTATCTTCACTTCTTTTTAACCTTCTCTCCCTTCATCTTTCCAACTCCATGATCTATTTTCTTCCCTTCTTCCTCCCTCTCTCTCTCTCTCTCTCTCTCTCTCTCTCCTTCCTCCTCTTTCTTTCTTCTTCCATATCCCTCTCTCCTTCCACATCCTTCCCTTTCGTTCTTTCTTTCTCCTTCCACCATCACTTTCCCCCGCTCTCTCTCCTTCCACGTCCACCTCCTTTTCACCATCTCTCCCTCCATCTTTCCAACTCTCTTTCTTTGCTTCTTCATCCCTTCCTTTCCCTTCCTTCCACATCCTTTGCTCTTTCCTTCTTTCTTTCTCCTTTCATAGCCCTCTCTCCTTCCTCATCCGTCTCTTTCCATCTCCATCTCTCTCTTACTTCCCTTTCACATCCCCCTCTCTCCTTCAACATCCTTCCCTTTTTCTTCCTCCTTCCACCTCTCTCCATCACTATCCCTCTCTCTCTCCTTCCACCTCTTTTTCCCTCCATCTTTCCCACTCTTTCTTTCTCCTTCCATATCCCTCTTCCCTTCCACATCCATCTCTCCCTCCATCGTTCCAACTCCATATTTGGCTTTCTTCCCTTCTACATCCTTCCCTCTCGTTGTTTCTTTCGTTCCTTCCTTCCTCATCCCTCCATCTCTCTCCTTCTTTTCTCTCTCCTTCCATTTCCCTCTTTCCTTCCGCATCCATCCATCTCTCTCTCTCTCGCTCTCTCTTTCTACATCCTTCCCTCTTTCTCCTTCCATATCCCACTTTCTCTCTTTCAATTCCATCCGTTTCCACCTTTTTCCCCGATTTCTTTATTATTCCTTCACTCTCTCTCTCTCTCTCTTTTCAAATCCCTGTCTTCACATCTCTTCCAGCTCTTTTCTCTCTTTCAATTCCACCTCTCTATCTTTTCTCTCTTTTTCATCCCGTTCCCCCCATCTCAGTCTCTCAGCACTAACAGGAAGTGACCAGCTGGACGTCTGTCTTGAACTAGGGTTTGTCACAGTTTATTAGCTCTGCAGTCACCTGTCACACTGCAAACCACCCTACACACACACACACACACACACACACACAATGACCGTGCCCAATGTGACCCAAGCGACAGGACTGACGCTAAGCTGCTGTTTACATCGAGACTCTTCCTTAAGTCAGACGTTACGGCACGAAGAAGCCGTCAGGCCTCAGGCAGAGTTTATTTGTCTAATATGTTTTCTGATGTAGTATAGTCATTACACAACCTCAAACACACACACACACACACACACACTACATTATTTAAATGGCTCTCTGAAATGAGGCGACGCTTTGGAGCCTTAAATCTAATCAGCAGAAACATAACAGCGCAACCAAACTAATTAATAATTCAGCAACACTTTTTACAGCCAGAGACAGAGAGAGCGTGAAAAAGAGAAAAACCGATTTCTGCCACAGGGCCCTTAAAAGGGTAATGTCTATCTCAAATGCCCATCGGTAACACCCGCTTGTGTGTGTGTGTGTGTGTGTGCATTTCCCCGCTAAAGTACTGCAGTCCAATAGTAAACCTATGAACTGATGCAAGCTACCACATTTGACAAACCGTAAGCTCCACAGGACAGAAAGACATGGTGCAGAATGGTGTGATGAATAAAAATGAGTGTAGGACAGAATGCTTTTAAACTTAGCTTCTTGCTGCAACATCATCCAAATCATTTGGGTTTCTTGGAGTACTTACAATTTTAGTGTGTGTGTGTGTGGGTGAAAGTATGTGATTTAGGGATGCACCGATCGATCGGCCAGCGATCGGAATCGGCTGATTTTTGGGCTGATCGGCCGATCACTCACACGTGTTGCCGATTTCAAACCGATCTTGCGCATGCACATTACTTGCAGCACAGCCACGCGAGCATTCAGGCAGCGTTCACATGTACGCTCAACGGAGGTGTTTCTCATTCACTTTGAATGGGGTGACATCGTGTAGCGACGAAATGAATTTTAGATGCGCGAGTATGGCGGCGTCACATCAATGCCAAAACCAGAGCACGCAAAATGGCTTGCCGCAAAAAAATTTCGGGCGTAAATTTCAAAGTCGCGCTCGCAAATGTGAAACTCGAGAAACAAACTTTTGTTTGTATTTGCTGTAGAGCTGCCACTATTATATGTCACTATTATAAAAGTATCTAGTAAACAGGGAAAGTAACTACCGCGTTACATTAAAAAAGTTGAAGCCCATTATTTTGTGTCAATGTCGTCGACTACTCACAGCAGCTCTAACTTTCTGTTATCTGGGGAAAAAAAAATCAGTATCGGAAAAATCGGTATCGGCCGATCACACTTACAAAAAAAACGGTAATCGGAATCGGCCAAGAAAATTGCAATCGGTGCATCCCTAATGTGATTGTTTGTCATTGTGAACACACCACAGCACTGCAAACAACAACAAAATGTAACCTCTGCATCGGACCTATCCGTGAAGGAGCAGTGGGCAGCTAACAAGGGCAGCGCCCAGGGAGCAGTGCTTGGGGACGGTACCTTGCTCGTGAGTACCTCAGTGGTACCTTTACCCATCCAGAATTCAAAGTGACGACCTTTTATCCAACCTGCCATTACGCTACCAACTGCCTCAACTTTGTGTTCAGTCCAGCTGTCCAATTCCGGTCCAGGAGGGATAGTATCCTGGAGGTTTGCCAGCATACTTGAGTTCAGAACACTGACATCTTGTCTCAGGTAAAACCTTAGCAGAACTGACTCACCGGCAGTCACTGGGACACTTCACCTTCCACCCACAACCTCTATCTCAGGTGTAATCAATTCCGGTCCTGGAGGTTTTGCATTTCAGAACATTCACACCTGGTCTCAGGTAGATAACCACCAAAAGAGACTGATTAGGTAGGATGGAAAACCTCCAGCACATCGGTCCTCCAGAACCGGAATTGCCTCTCCCTGCTCTCACATCTCAAGCCTTGCCCATCTTTAGCATCACTGCAATCTCCACCCAACATCCACACAAGCTCCTCTTGAGCCACTCTGACCTCTTTCCGGACTGTCATTGTCTCCACTCAAGCTGTGGTGATCTCTTCCAGAACAGTCTTCTCCACAAGATCTCTTCTCAGGCCACAGTAATATCCACCTGGTGTCCTCTCTAGCTGCTGCAACCTCCACCCAATTGCTTATCAGGGCCCAACGATCTCTCGGTTCTCTGCCATGCCGTCCACCCAATCTCTTCTGACATTACAGTGATCCTCTTGCAGGTAAATGTCCACCTTACCTCTTCTTAGGCACTGGTGATCTTTCGGACTATGAATATGTGAAACCAACCTCATTTTGGGTCACAGTATCTCCAACATAATCTCAGTTCTCCACTCAAGATGACGACCTCCATTGGTGGACCACCTTGACCTACAACAAACAGCTCTTGGATCACAGTAACCTCCACTTCATCTCATCTGAGGCAACAATGATCTTTCAGATCGTCAGGAGCTTCACCCAATTTCCACCAAACCTTCTCTTGGGTCACAGTGATTTCCACCTCGTCTCAGTCAACGTCAATCTTTCAGAACATTGTGACCTTCCCCCAACACTGAACTTTGCTAAACTGCTGTGACTCTTTGACCTCCACCCAATTTCTTCCCTACTTCCTCTCGGGCCACAGTGATCTCGCTGTGATCTCCAGTCAGACTGTGGTGACCTCAAGTTACAGTGAACTCCACCTCATCTCCTCTTCAACTGGAGTGATCTCTAGGAGCACAGTTATCTCTCCTCAATCACCTCTTGGCCCACAACAATCTAGTCAAAGTCTTTCATGATCTCCACCCAAATTCCTCTTCCATTTTGATATCCTCTTGATCTGTCCTCAGGCCTTGATGCTCACCACCAGAGCAGCGCCCATCCACACGGCCTGCGGTGATCTACTCTCGTGCCAAACTGCAGCAAAGCCCTCCTCACCCTCTTAATGCAGTCCTCCTCAATAATTGATACCTCCTCGCCTTTCATCTCCCCGTTCCGCAACCATCACTCGCTTTTTATCGTCCAGCGAGGGGGGAGAGAGGGAAAAGCCCAGCAGAGTCGTCCTAATGAGTGATCACTGGTTCTGTGTGGGCAGATTTTAAATGAGGGGGAAAATAAAACAGCAGTTCTTGGACTCGTCAGCTTGAAGGAGGCTTGGAGGGACACTGGGGCTTATTCTAATAGATTTCGTTCAGTTTTAGGCGCATTAGCGGCTACGGGCGGAGCGACGCGTCAAATACTCTTAGCTTTTCAGAGTCGACTTGTGCGAACTCATGAATTTTTTAACTGCAAGTCTGTCTTGGGCAAAATGTTGGCTGAATTCAGAACAGCAGCAGACATGACGGTGAACCATACAGAGGTGTGCTCTCGAGAACAGAGATCAGCACTTTTCTTTAAGATGAAGGGACATCTCCACATCGCCATACTGACAAGCAAGGTCATTAATTTCCAGATACCTTATCAACTTAAAGGGCAGATTAAGAGCAGACAAACCGATGGGTGGTGTACGAACAGAAGTTTTGTGTTGCTGAATAGTGTTATACATTCCACCCTATCAAATTTATGACTCCTATCTATACAGATAACGTTATCAGCAGCTCGCAGGACCAGTCCAACACCCCAGTGCCACAACCTAATTGAGAATGACAATGTGAAAATGAAAGCACAAGTTTCTATTTTTATAGAGTGACACAATATAAGTCTGGGGAAGCGGCTACCGTCTTACACTTAATTTGGCATTTGCTCTGAAAACTTGCCGTTGAACCGCAGCAGACAATGACATACTCCCTATCCCTAATCACAATACATAAGTCAAAAGTCCCTCAAAGGTGAAAAAACCTTCAAGCTCAAGATTTCTGATTGTTCTCAGACTTCGCCTGAAGGCATCCCTCCACAGCTCCTCTTCTTCCGTGATTCCATTACGCTACATTCCTCCATATGCTAATGCTGATCCAGACAGCTGTACCATCCAACCACCCTCCTGCTCTAACGTAAGCATTTAACAGGGTCAAGGGAGGCCATGCTGCTGCCATCTGCTCCAGACAGCGGCTCTGGTCTCGCCGGAACCACGCACATGCAGATCAGAGCGAGAGGCGAACTCGACCCAATCCCAGCGGCTGAATTCTGAGGAAAGCTGGAGCCAGAATGCAGAACTACAGTTAGAATTCACAACCAAAGTCTGGTTAGGAATTCAGAACCAGGCACAGAGTTCAGAAAGAGAACTTGGAACTGCTGGGAGAGTTAAGGACCTGAACTTTGACCCCCTTTTCACTGATGAAATTTGAGCCCTTGCTCACACTTCTATGGTACGTTGCTGTTCATGTTGGCAACACTGCTAGCAAAAAAGCACTGTCCAGAATATTTTGCTAACTTCTCAGGTTTTGTGACTGTGCGTCAAATCAAGTCCTGCTGTGACTAGTAAAGTACTTGTGTGTGTGTGTGTGTGTGTATCTGCATGCATGTGCATGTATGTTCATGTGTGTGTGTACACACTGCAGTAAGTCGTACTCACTCTAGGTTGCCAGTTCTCGTACTGTTTCTGCAAGTTGGCTCCAATCGTCTCCAGAGCCTTCTGAGGACTCATCGACAGAGGATCTAGAGAACAAATAAAATAAATAAACAAACAGACAAAAGTACATACACTCCATACTGCAGCATTATTAATAATTCCTGCCTGTAATTATGAGTTCTGCTGCTCAACCTGTACGAGGATGGAGGTGGTAATTAACCCTCCTTTAGGTTACACATTAATTATGCATCAAGAACCAATCAAACATGTAGCGCTGGAGTTCCAAACAAACGTACAGACCTGCCCGAGCTACACAATACACAACACTAAACAACTCGCTCGCTACACCAGCCAGGAGGCAGAAAATCTTTTTCAAAGAAAATGTGAGCAAACAAGGAGGGAGAGAAATTTCAGCAAAACACACGGCACGTTAGCAGACACGAGGGGCTGAGAAAGAGAAAATAGCGACAGGAAAGGCTTCTCTGAGAGGTGTGAAGGTGGATTAGGGAGGGAAAGATAGTTGGAATAAGGGAGGGATGGATGGAGGGAGAGATGAAGGCAGCGGTGGAGGGAGGAAAGGATGGACGGGTAGGTGGATGGAGGGATGTATGGAGAGAGGGACGGAGGGATGGAAGGATGGAAGGATGGAGGGAGTGACAAAGGGATGGATAGATGGAGGTACTGAGGGAGAGATGGATGGATTGAGGTAGGCAGTGAGGAATGGACAGAGGCTTGGAGGGAAGGAGCTAGGGATGGAGGGAGCTAAAAAGGTAAGGAGGAAGGTGATAGAGAACTAGGGAGGGAGGGAAATAAGGAACTAGGGAGGGGGATAGGAAGGGAGATAGGGGGCTAGGGAGAGAGATAGGGGGCTAGGGAAGGAGGGATGGAGGGAGGGAGGGAGGAAGGAGAATAGGGAGCTAGGAAGAGAAAGAGATGGGGGCTGGGGAGGAAGGGTTGGAAAGATGGAGAGAGGATTAGAGGATGGGATGGAGTGAGGTAGAGATGGAAGGATGGAGGAAGGACTGGAGGGATGGATGGATGGAGGGAGGGATGGAAGGATGTAGAAATGGATGGAAGGAATGGATGGAGAGAGAAATAGAGGGAGGAATGGAGGATGGGATGGATGGATGGATGGATGGATGGATGGATGGAGGAATGGATGGAGGGAGAAATAGAGGGAGGAATGGAGGAATAGAGAGATGGATGGAGGAATAGAGGGATGGATGAATGGATGGAGGGAGAAATAGAGGGAGGAATGGAGGAATAGAGGGATGGATGGATGGAGGAATAGTGGGATGGATGGATGGATGGAGGAATAGAGGGATGGATGAATGGATGGAGGGAGAAATAGAGGGAGGAATGGAGGAATAGAGGGATGGATGGATGGATGGAGGAATAGAGGGATGGATGAATGGCTGGAGGGAGTGATGGGGGAGGAATGGAGGGAGGGACGGAGGTATGAATGAGTTTTACCTATCCAGCACTCCAGTCTGGCACACGGGGACGTCTTCACCACATCGGGAGGGTCAACACCCACATTCAGACACAAGACCAGAGCCACACTCACCGTCTTCATCTGAAGAGAGAGAGAGAGAGAGACATATGAGACAGAATGAGAGAGGGAGAAAGGGAAGGTGGGAGGAAGAGAGAAGGAAAGAGAGAGAAAAAGATGATTAATACATGGCCATGCTCTTCATCCCTAGCAGCAGTGCAGGTTATGGACAGTCGTGATCGCTACAATCATATACATACTATCAACGCTAACACACACACACACACACACACAGAGTCAAAAGGATGGATCAATAACTGAAGGAATGAAGTAGAGCTGAAACGATTATTCGAATAACTCGAATAATTCGATTACAAAAAATGGTCGAGGCAATTTTTCTAGAATCGAAGCTTCGTTTAAGTCATTTAAACCACTACAGCATACGCCGCTTGCGTTTCACACAGATGCTTATTAATGACGCCAATATTTTCAGTGGCGCGATCAAGGCGAGAATAGATCCCTCTGTATGTGAACGTATTTGTGAGATATTCCGTGCACAAAAACAGAAGTAATGCATAAAAACGCATAAATGACATTCTTTGCGATGTAAACACGCACGCTGTGTTTGTAAGCGCCATTACTCACTAAAACACTCCGTTACCGTCAAATCGTCCCCTTTATTACAGATAAAACGCATATTTTAGCTGATAAATAACCACAACAACCAGCGTTCCACTCACAATACAGCCATTTTTTGAGATTTTCCCATAGATTTTTTTTCATAGTTCGTTCCGGAACGCACTGAACCCTTTACTGTGACGCGGCTCTGAGGCATGTGCAGGGGATTGTGGGAAATGCAGTTCTAGTCCAGAAAGGCCAAAAGCAACTAATTTTATTGGCCAAATTGGTTCAAAATGACTCTTGAACTTCATGTTTCTTCATTTTCAACTGAATACAACAACATAAAGCGTATATGACTAAGTCCTACTCACACTACAATAAGCCTAATAACAAATGTGTTGTCATTTTTAATTACATTTTTTTAATCCAATTACTCGATTAATCGATAAAATAGTCGATAGATTACTCGATTACAAAAATAGTCATTTGTTGCAGCCCTAGAATGAAGGCCAAAAAAGCCCCAAAACACATGAAACCACGCAGAATAAAAGAAGCAAAGAGCCAGGCTGAGAAAGTCTGAGATAAAATCTCTCCATCGTATAAAAATGTGTTTTAAAAGCAAGTCTCAACGGTTTGATTGGCAGGATCATCGCCACGGCGACCCGGAGGGAGTCGGTCCAGCGCTCTCGCATCCCCAAAATCCTGCTACAGCAGCAACTCTAAACACCCACAAACACAACACAGACTACAACACGCTCCACTAAAGCACAACCAAAAGAAGACAGAGAGAGAGAGACAGAGAGGATGGACAGATAGATAGATGGATAGATATACTTTAGATAGATCTTTTCCTTCTCTCTCTTTCCCCTTCTCTCCCTCCCTCTTTCACTTTCCCCTCCACCTCCGTCTCTCTCTCTTTAATTCCCCTCTTCAGTGCTCACTGATTACTCTGTTTGTTGAGTGTGCTATAAATTAAAGCTATTAACACAGAGATTGATCCCCTATAACCACACTCATATAGATCCGGATCTGCAGTGTTCACACTCACACACGCACGCACGCATTTTACACCTTAACCTCAGTAACCAAAAGCACATCTTTTACCTTTTTCTCAACTAAAACAAGCACCTTTTCTATAGTCATTTTTCTTTATGGGGACCTCTCAAATGTCCACACAAAGCCCAAAAAATGACTACAAGTGATTGTAGGGGACAAAAAGGTCCCCACAACACCATAAACCCCCCCCCACACACACAGACCCCTCTGCTGTTATACTACTCCTGATATTCAATATATACTGTATAAGTCACTACATACGCATGAAACATATACAAGTCAAACATGACCAACAGTGGCCTTATAGGAAGAGAGAGAGAAGGTAAAACAGTATGATAGAGAAAGCAAGAGAGGGAGGAAAAAGAAAAAGAGAGAACAAAAAGAAAAAGAAAAAAGAAAGAAAGAAAGAGAGGGACATAGGTAAAAAGAAAGAAAGATATGGAGGGACATAGGTAAAAAGAAAGAAAGAAAGGGAGGAACATAGGTAAAAAGAGAGGGAAGGAAAGAAAGAAAAAAGAACGAAAGAATGAAAAGGACATAGGTAAAAAGAGAGGGGAAAACAGAAAGAAAGAACGAAAGAAAGAAAGAAAGAAAGAAAGAAAGAAAGAAAGAAAGAAAGAAAGAAAAGGACATAGGTAAAGAAAGAAAGAAAAGAACATAGATAAAAAGAGAGGGGAAGAAAGAAAGAAAGAAAGAAAGAGAAAGGGAGGGACAGAGGTAATAAGAGAGAGGAAAGAAAGAAAGAAAGGGAAGGACCTAGGTAAAAAGAGAGGGGAAAGAAAGAAAGAAAGAAAAAAAGAAAGAAAGAAAGAATGAAAGAAAGAATGAAAGAAAGAAAGAAAAAGAGGGACATAGGTAAAAAGAAAGAAAGATATGGAGGGACATAGGTAAAAAGAAAGAAATAAAGAAAGAAAGGGAGGGACATAGGTAAAAAGAGAGGGAAGGAAAGAAAGAAAGAAAGAAAGAAAGAAAGAAATAACGAAAAGGACATAGGTAAAAAGAGAGGGGAAAACAGAAAGAAAGAAAGAAAGAAAGAGAAAGGGAGGGACAGAGGTAAAAAGAGAGGGGAAAGAAAGAAAGAAAGAGAAAGGGAGGGACATAGGTAAAAAAGAGAGGGGAAAAAAGAAAGGAGAAAAAGAGAAAAAAACATGAACCGGGCAGAACGGGAGAGAAAATGGAGAGAGAGAAATGAAGGAGCAAGAGTGAGTGGAGGAGAGAGAGAGAGAGACATTTTTTTTATTGGACATCACACCCTGACAGCAGGGCAAACCCCACTGGAGAAACACACACACACACGTCCATCACACACACACTCACACACACTCCAGCCCTCAGGAAACCAACTTCTGCTAATTCTGCTCACACTCCCTCAACATACTCGCTCACCGTGTACACAGACAAGCTGCAGTTCTCCTTTCATTCCAGAAACAAGCCTTACACACACACACACACAAATCGCAGGGAGCGGTCACCGTGTGCACGTGCGTGTGTCGAAGGCCGTAAGACTTCAGCGATGTAGTTAATATTTAAAAGAGCTATTTTCCACTTGCCAAAGTTAATTATCACTCGCTAATTTAAGTTTCATCAAGCTTCATTAAGTTTCATCTAGAGCAATATAATTTCCACTAGCTGACTCAACATCACACTAACTAACTCAAAACTCCATTATACAAGCTATTTTAATGTTAGCTTTAATGCTAATTTTAAAGTTCATTTCCACTATCCAATTGAAATTTAATGAATAAATTTACATTACATTACAGAAGTTATTTTACACTAGACAAAAAAAAATTCTACTTGGTAATTCAAGTTTAACTAGCCAAAAGTTAATTTCCACTTGCTTATTCAAATTCCCACTAGCTAACAATGTCCATTACAGAAGCCATATTTCACAGGCCAAATTTAATGAGCATTAATTAATTTAGCTTTCACCTAGCCAAAAGTTAATTTCCACTATCTAATTCAAATTCCCACTAGTTTACTCAAATTTCCATTAGAGAAGCAATTTTCCACTAGTCAAATTTAAATTCCAATAGTTAATTTAAGTTTCATCTAACCAAAATTAATATCCACTAGCTATTATAAATTTCCAGTAGTTAATAATATTTCCATTAGATAAGCTATTTCCCACTAGCCAAAATTAATTTCAACTAGCTATTTAAAATTTCCACCAGCTAATTTATGCTTTATCTAGGCAAAATTTATTACCACATTTATTTGGCAAACAAAATCTCCATCACAAAAGTAATTAAAATAAAAATTCCACTATGTAATTTAAGCTCCATTATCCAAATTTAATTTCCAGCTACTTCAAATTCCCATTAGCTGATAAAATTTGTATTACAGAAGCTATTTTCCACTAGATTATTAAATTAAATTCCATTAGCTAATTCTTGTTTCATCTGGCCAAAAGTTCATTTCCACTAATTCAATATATATATAATATCGATATATATCAATATTTTTTTCCTATTCAATTTTACTCAAAAATAATGTTGTGTATTATTGTTATATGTAATTATTTGGATCTAATTGCACAGAAACAACTTTTTTATGATAAACATAAAATATATGCATTGTGGCAAAAATCTGTAAAAATATTACTGCCTGACTATCAAGCGATGCACTTTGAAAATAAAAACAACAATAAATTGTAAATAACCATTATCTGATAGATTTAGGTGGATAGCTACCCTTCAGCTGAGCTCAATTACATTTATATTCACAATATTATTTTCACGCACTGCAAACAGGGCATAGCCTAACCAAATAAATGAACATATCACAATTTTTATTTACAAATGATGCATAAAATAATACCGTTCATATCACGGCACTTGATATATCACCCAGACTTATATAGTGTCATGTACTGTAGATAAAAATGATGACGTTGATGATGATTATACAGTGAGTGCCACACTCCTCCTCTCACCCTGTCCTTCATCCTCCAGCTCTGAGCGAGGGCTTTGGAACCCTCGATTTTTTCCAGGTGTCGCTTCTTCATGAAGGCCAGAGGAAGGTTCCAGTCGCTCATGTCGGCCTCGTCTTCCTCCGAAACGGCCACCACGGGCGAGTGAAGCAGCTCCGCGTCCATTCTCATCAGGATTCTACTAGAACAATAGAGACAAAAGACCAAAAAATTATTACTTAACAGCGCGATGGAGGATTTTAATTCAGCATTTCAAAAAATTATGTTTGCATTTAAAAAATAAAGTTAGTAACTTTTATTAAGTCTTGCATCATCTTTTATAAAGTTGCAACAACTGTAATAAAAGTTTGCATCTAAAAACAAATATTTTGGAATTTAAAAAGAAGTTTTGCATTTCAAAAAATGAAGTATTTTAATGAAAGCAAAAATGTAAATGAAAGTAAACATTTTAATAAAAGTATGCATCAAAAATTAAGTTTTAGCAATTTTAATTAAGCTTTGCATTTAATTTTGCATTTTAACAACCATTTTAATTAAGACTTAAATAAAAAAAAAGGTTTTAAAATTTTTGTAAACTATTTTAATGAAAGCATATATTTTTTAATTAATTACAATTTATAAACACAAGTTTATAAATTTAATTTAATTTTTGTATTTCACATATTCTTTAAGTATTTTAATGAAAAAGCTTGAATAAAAAAGTTTTTTAATTAATCATTTAAAAAAATTGTTTAATTCATTTTATTACTACAAAAACAGGTTTCAGCAAAATTGAAATAAATTGCAAATTTAATAACTTCATTCAGTTTTTGTTTTGTATTTAGCAAGGAAAAAAATGTTTATTAACCAAAATCTAACGACTGACAGCACCTCAGATGTCTAGCGCTTTAAAAGGCCAAACATTTGAGTTTGCAATCCTTAGATGTTTTAAACAAATAAAGACAACCAGAATAAACAAATTCCAACTGTTCATATCAAGATTTTGTTACATAATAAAACATATGACGAGATTAACTAGCAGCAGTTAGAAAACTTTAATAACAATCTAGATTAGCACATTTAAAAGGTAGATCTGGAAAAAGTTAGCTACTGTAAACTTCAACTGTTAAAATAGTTAAATATTGCAGAAATTAAATCACAAAAAATGTCTTACGGTCACGAAAGTATCAGCAGATTCCTGACTTCCCCCCTCCCAGTTCTAACATACCCACAGTTTCCTTTTTCTGTTTCCATCTTAATCGAGTCATCAAGCAAACCTAATTTATTACTCATAACTCACATTCTAATCATGACTGTTACTTAAAAAAGCATTAAATCAGAACTTCTCGAATCATTTCCAAAGAAATCTGAACAGTTAACAGTGCAGATCCTGCGTATACCCACAGAAATGCCAACGCAAAGCAAAACAGAAAAAGGAAACACTTGTTGAGTCGAAAGTGAGAAACCTGATGCATTTTGAACCCACCGAACCACATCAGAAGAAGCCGCTAAAACACACAAGCTACAGTATGTGTACAACGTAGGTGAGTGTGATCCTACAAATGCACTGTAGTGAAAACCTACCAATTTAGTAAAATTACTGCACCCAATTATATCACACACACTCTATGCATAGCATTACAGAAAGTGCAGACAGTGCATGCAGTGTGCTTAGAGTGTTTACAATGTGTACATAAAGTGTACAGAGCGTGCAAAGAGCAGCCAATGTGTGCGCAGTCTATATATACTGTATACACACATTCTGTATAGAGTGTACACACTGTGTACGGTCTATACACACTACAGAGCAAGCGTACGGAGTGTGTTGAGTGTGTACAGAGCATTCACAGAGCATTTAATGAGTTGCATACAGAGTGTATAAAGAGTTTGTATATAGTATGCATAGTAAATGCATGCTCTAATAAATATAGAATGAGCGAACTCTATGCATACGCTGTGTACGCTCTATCGCGTGTATACAGAGCATCCAGTGTGTATAAAGCATGCATCGTGTGGACACTGCCGTACATAGTGTATAAATAGAGCATACACACTCTGTAAGCATACTCTATAGCGTGCACAGAGCATCCAGTGCATATATATACCATGCATAGTATGTATAGAGCCTAGACACTCTGCACTCCGCTCTATAATGTGCACAGTACGGACACAGAGCGGAGCACTGAGTTTGGATATAGTATGCACAGAACATATACACTCTATACACGTTCTGTACGTCCTGTACTCCACTCTATAGCGTATACAGAGCGTACACCTAGCATCCAGTGTGTGTAATGCATGCATAGTACGGATACTGAGTGTGTACATAGTATGTATAGAAAGTACACACTCTGCACTCCTTTCTATAGTGTGTACAGAGCGTACACAGAGCATCCCGTGTGTATAAAGCATGCATAGACTAAATACTGAGTGTGTGTATATAGTATGCATAGAACATACACACTCCATACATGTTCTGTACATTCTGTACTCCGCTCTATACTGTGTACAGAGCATCCAGTATGTATAAAGCATGCGTGAGTGTATACTGTATATACACATTATACAGCGCGTGCATGCGGTATGCGGTGAGCGTGCACAGAGCGTGCACCGGTTTTGTTTTACGTCATCGTGTCAACACGTCTCATCAACAAGAAACAAAAGCACAACAACAACACTCTATAGTGGGTATAGTGCGCGTACAGTGTGTGTGTGTGTGTGTGTGTGTGTGTGTGTGTGTGTGTGTGTGTGCCGGTGTCACCGGTACCGGTAACTAGCAGCGAGCGTGAACAGTTCAGAGCGTGCACCAGTTTTGCTTTACGCCATCGTAACAGCACGCGCGGCTAATGTAAACAAATCAACAACAAAACCGAGCACAACAACAACAAAAACAGCGACAGCGACAGCGGAGAGTCAGTGAGACCGGCCCGGTGCAGACAGACCTCGGCGCGCTGACGGTAAGGGTGTCGGGGGGTCGCGGTGACGCGGTCTCTAAGGGTAACGGTTTGGCGCGGGGGCACCGAGGCGACTCCTCGCTTTTCGTTGCTGAAAACGGCGCGGCGTGTCCCGCTGCCGTGCGCGTGGCGTCCGTTCCGCCGTCAGAGCGCGCGCACCGAGCCGTTCCTCAGCACTCCCGCAAGGGCGCCGCCATCATGCTCTTCACCCACAATGCACCGGCCAAGAGGAGAGGAGGACAGGAGGTGACGTCACGCACACTTCCCGCTCCTGCTGCTGTGCAGCCTTAGCTGCTGGTGCTAGCACAAGGTAGCATAGCAACATAGCATGTTATATGTGTTGAATGAGATTTCATTGTTAGGTTTTGGTACAGTGTTATACCCATGTTATTTATGCTTGAATAATGTTTACTGATGAAAAAAACAATTTGTTTTTGTACTGTGCACACATTACATATTTTTAGGTTTATGTGTAAACATTATGTTATAATGTAATTTTAATCTTTCAAGTATATAACATGATCAAAATTGTATATTTATTTATTTATTTATTTATTTATTTATGATTTTATATATAATAATATAAAATTTTATTATATATAATAATATAAAATTTTATATATATATATATATATATATATATATATATATAGATATATAGATATAGATATATGAATATATACACATATATATATATATATATATATATATATATATATATATATATATATATATATATATATATATATAACTCATTTTTTATTAAAATGTACATATTTGTTTTTTATATTATAGGTTACTAATAAAACATAGTAAACATCAACTTTTTAATATTAGCTAAAATATTTAACAACATTACCCAGTACATGTTTTAATCAAATAATATATACTTTAATTATACACCCATATTTTGTTTTAATTTAAGCTATAAATAATATTAAAAATATGTAAAATATGTAGGCATTATAATTTTTATCTTTTAAATATATAAATCGTACGCATTCATTGTATTAATACCCACATACTGTATTATATATCACAATATAAGCTTATTGATGAATATATATGTATTCAATATATAACATATATATTTGAAATTTATTTAATAAGAAGACATTATATATTCTAATTAATAAGCAAAAGCATTCACCATTCTAATTATTAAGCATATACATTTGACATTTGTATATTTTATACATCAGTCTACCAAATAAATCATGAATCAACCAAAAAGGTTGACTACATATTAGTCAATTTGACAATTTTAAAATTCTAAATTAGATTGAAGTTTATTTTATGATTTTTTTTATGTTTACATTTTGAAAAAAATGTGATGTTAATATTGTAAACAACTTTTTTTTTTTTTTTTTTTTAAACCCCACTTTTTTGTGGCGGATTATTTATAACAAGATGATGGTGATTAACGTTGGTCTTGATTAGGACCAAAACTGGGTGAAATTTTGGCCCCGAAGTGCAACAAGAGGTCTCTGGGGAGGGTTGGAGCTGATTTACCTCTGGTATTGGTTCGGCGTTCATTAAAGGCCTACTGAATTTCCAGAAGCTGGCACAGAATAAGACATAAATCCAGGCAGCCGGTGTGTGTGGCATGCGTGCGTGTGTGTGTGTGTGTGTGTGTGTGTGTGTGTGTGTGTGTCGGGGTAAAATGCGTTTATGAAAATTTGACGTCTCGCCGCAAGCAGTGTTAATACTTCTACACGGAGCACATTTTCTCCTGTCTGTAATGAAGCACGACACCGCGCGACTTGATCCCTTCATTTCATTTATCAATTACAGACATTTAGATTATAAAGTAAATTAATATGACTTCACAGGCCGCATAGAAAAGATTGTTTGGATAATTGCTTGGGGCATGTTTAATATGTAGAATTACATTTTTTGTATTACACAACATTTTACGACTATTGATGAATAAAAAGAACATTCAAATTTAATGCGCACAATGTACTTTTAAATGTCAAAATACTTCTAAATTATTTAGAAATAATTAAAAAATAAATAATAAAACAATATTTTATAGCATTTAATGTTTTATTTGGAAAAAAAAAAAAAAGTTAATTAAATAATTTAATACAATATTCTAAGATCAAATTATTTGTGATTCAACAAACCTAGGACAAATAAAATGTTGTGGATTTTAATAAAATGATTTGTTCATTTGTATATGGTATTTTACATGTATAATTATAGCCTTTATTTGATAACATATTGCCAAAATTAAAAAGAAAGAAAATTCACTAACTCTTCTATTAGCATTTATATGCCTTTTTAATTTTAATATTAAATATTAAAAATATATCTTCCTATACAATACATTGACATGACTGTGTCAATTTACACAATAACATTTTTCGGCTCATTCTCCAGTCTGAGAGGAGAGTGACAGGCAGGATGAGGCTGAGAATGATGCATGGCCTGAAGGAAAGTGATGGATTTATTACTGTACTTAGAAGTCATTATTCATTTTAGCCTGACAGAGCCTGTAGAAGCCTACTTTAAATAAGGGGGGAAAATGTGAATGAAAGAGAGTGTGACTTATAATAAAGAATCTAATTATCCTGAAATTAGTGGCTCTCATTCACCAAACATTCTTAAGAAAACTTTTGTTCTTAAAACCCAGCTACTCAGTTTTTGGAAGATTCTTTTCTTTAATAAATAGCTTTAAATTGCTTAATTTTCTTTAGAACAAATTTAAGAATAAATCTGAAAATATTGGTCAATGTCTTCTGTTACATTAATTCGATAAAGACAGACACTCGTTTTTTGATCAAATTGTGAATTTTGAATCCATAATTCTCCAGTTAAACATCAACATTCCACAGTACATTTTTCACTTTAAGTCTAGACTATGTCCCAGATCCCAAGCCCCTCCTTTAGCCATACTACTTAGCGCCCCCCTTCCTTCTGGCGTAAGATGGGGGTTGCATTTCTGTTCTTGGAGGTTTTCCATCCTACCCGGTGAGTCTCTGCTGGTGATTATCAACCTGAGACTAGGTGTGAATGTTCTGAAAACAAGTATGCTGGAAAACCTGCTGGATCCTGGCCCTCCAGGACCTGAAATGTAGGCTGTCCAGTTGGGCGTATAACGGTTGGGAAGTTGGCCCCCGTGATTGGAAGGTCACCGGTTCAAGTCCTGGACAGTAAAGGTGCTCACTGGTACTGCCTTACTGATCCTTCGTGGATGGGTCAAACTCAAGCTCACATTTGCTGTGGTCCTGATGAAGGAGTGGTGGACAGCTTTTTAGCAACTTGCAGGGAGGATTGCTTTGGGATGGTGCCTTGCTCATGAGTACCTCAGTGGTACCTTTACCACTCTGAGGCTTGAACTGTCTACCTTTGCAATCACAGGAACAGCTCACAAAATGAGTAGTGTCCCATCCCCTGGTTAAAGGTTACAAATCCCTACCTTGTGTGTCTCCGTTCTGTAAGGCCACTTCCAAAGCAAGGGCACTTCAAATCTAGGGTAGCGGCTAAGCTATGGAACTGGGCCTAACTTTCCAGCAACAACATGAGACATTCTCATCAAAAAACATGAAAAACACTGGTGGACTAACAAAACACAACAATCTCATTCCGTCTCCATTCCCACTCATGTCGCTCGGATCATTCAGAAGGGGCCAATCCACGCCCATAGCTGGACTTTTCATCCTGGAGTTGCAGCGTAGCCAATCTCGTGAGGAATGTGATGAAGGCTGGGACCTTGGGCTCTGGAGAGGAAGATTGGTCACTCAGCTCAAGTCTGAAAAAAAATGCTGTGACGATTAACTCATTGTTATTATTTATGTCTATGTCTCTTGGCCAGGTTATGTTTGTAAATGAGAATTAGTTCTCAAACAATTCACCTGGATAAATAAAGGTTAAATTAAAAAAATAAAAATTGTTTGGGGGAAAATCCCAAGAATGAATAAGGAAAAAGACAGAGGTTGAGACTAGGGTTGGAGCGATACATGAATTTACAGTGACATATCGATTCAATGATAAATGATCTCAGAGCATCGATCCAAAATTAAAAACTAAAAGAGATGATTGTTTTTGATTTTAATGTCTGTAATTCAGAGCTTTGAGTTGCTTTTTGTGATTTGATGTATTAAATTGAGTGATGGTGTTAATCAGTATGATATGATATTGTCTCATGTCAGTCGCTAGCTCCTGAATTGAACCAATAACAAGCCCAATATATCATAAAGTGAAATGTTTAATACATAAAATATTGTAAAATGTCTAATAAACATGGACTGTGTGTTGCATCTAAAATTTAAAAATGGGTTAAACATGTCAGCTAAGGTGATCAATTTTCCACCCCCTCCCAATTTTCTGCGATCAGCATGATATTGATGTTGCAGCTTCTCCTGTGCTGAGGATTTTCGGCGAATCGAAAATACAACTTTCTGCCGATTTATCGCATCTCCTGTAAGAACATTTGTAAATTATTTATGGGAGTGTTGCTCCATTGCCTGAATTTCAGGGCCATCGATAAAAGCTCTGATAAGAGCTGATGGACATTCCTCCCTCTTCAACAACAACAGTAACAACAACTACAATAATAATAATAATAATAATAATAATAATAATAATAATAATAATAATAATAATAATAATAATAAAATTGAAAAAACGCCTGATTGTTTACTTAGATGTGTAACATTTAAGTTGAACATTTAACAGTAAAACATAAAAAACTTAAAATGTTTCAAGAAAACTTGTAATATGTAATAATAATAAGAAGAAGAAAAAAGAACAATGCAAAAAAGCAAAATCTAAATAAAAATATAAGCAAATATATGCTTCAAATATATAAATAATAATATATATAATAATAATAATAATATATGTAAATAATATATGTATAAAATCTTTTCATACACAAATTGCGGCCCAAAGTGCTTTCATTTTAGAATAAAATCAACAAAAGGAGACTGTTAGCTAAACCACTGACATAAAAGCATTTCTAGTATAAATAAAATTTAATTTAAATAAAAATTCATGTTACGTGAGGCAATCAAATTAGCATACTTAGACACGTCTGAAATAAATTCAACTCAACGAAAGAGAAGCCAGAGATTCTGGAATCTTGAGCCGGGGCTCTTTTATAGAGTCCAGTTCTATAAGCTTTTGGTTGTGAAGTCAAAAAATAGGAAATATTGCCAACACAATGCGGCGGGTTTCAGTCGATATCTCAGTTTATAATTCATAAACACTATGTAATTAAAGGCTGATAAAGGTATTTAAAAGCAGGCACGCTGATGTTGTGATGATTATTTATCGTGTCTTGGCACCGCACTTTCCCCCAGGCGAGTTCTCGTCTCTCCTCCAAACCACTTGGCCTGGAGCGGGAACATTCTGGCCTGAACTTAATCTCCGAGGCGCCTGAGCTCCATATGCATGCGTTCAGCACTAGATTTCATGCTGCAGCAAAAGTTTTAGCAGAAAGAATTTTCCACCCGTGCGGCCGTAATTGGTCACCTGATAAGGAAATATTTTAGGGTCAAAATATATTTGAAGCAGATTTGGAAGTTCATTTAAAATATTTTTATATTAACATTTGTTTTAAAGTAAATAAAAAAAGAGATAAAAGGAAATAATAAACAAACAAATAAATAAACATTATATTTACTGAGAAAAGAGTAAGTAAATACAGACACACAAAAATAGATAAAAAAGTACAAAAAAATAAATAAAACATTTATTTTAATGCCATTTTTAATGTACATAAATAAATACCAATTAGAAATTAAAATATATAATTTTTTATTGTTAACCCTCTAAATACTGTGTCCAAAAACACTTTGTGAAAATAAATAATAAATGAACCAATATTATTATACATATAACATTATATAAAATGTTTTTTATATATCTAAAAAGCATTAAATTATTTTGCCAGAAGAAAATTACATATATTTCCATAATATTTATGGCAAAATTATATATAATAATGAGATGATATTATTTATTATTATATTAATTAATCAAATAAATATATTAATTATACATTAGCTACTTATAACTTATTGTAACATTAAAAAGAATAACTAACAACCTACTCTGTTGAAGAAGCTGAATAGATTTTTATTTTTATCATTAATACATTTTTCGCCATTAAGTTATATGGATATATATTATTATATGTAATTTTATTAGTTATCTTATCATTTCACCTTCAACACCTCTAACATATGTTTCTTGAGCCTTAAATTTGTCCCTATCAGATTGTTCTTTTTCATTTCCTCAATTGGCGTGTGGCCTTGGGGCGGTGGTATCGAGCGATATCGCTTTACCAGCTCGTCAGGACAGTAAAGCGATGGTGGGGTTTAATTGATTTTAGTGTGCTCTCCCGGGAGCTGATAATGTGCTGTACAGTGGTCTATCATGCAGAGACGAAGATGAGCTCCAGAATCGATAAAGTCAGGTTTAAACATGTGGCGTATTGATTTACTCGCCAAGGGGCGTGATACATCAAACTGCGTCGACCATTGATTGTGTAGCAGCACTTCATATGAGAACTAAAGAGACATCCACAAAGCAGTGTAGTCGAGTTTTATGCTTCCTTGACATGAAAACACTCTGTGTAAAGGCTTTGATTCAGCTGCATAGTGAAGAAAACGACCAGAACTCGCAGGGCTGGTGCCGTATCAAAAGCGATGTGTATACAAACAACACACACACCACTAGAGTGTGACCCGACACATGTAAAATGTGACAACACAACACATGTGAGCCACAACGCAATGCAACACAAATGTGTGTAACTTACAAATGTGACAACACGTACCCAACTCCAAATGTGACTACATCACAATACCTTTAAATAGAGACCTAGCACTGTACAACTCAAATGAGACACAGCATAGGCACAACTCTAAATGAGACTAGCATAATGCAACTCCAAATGCTGTGACACACTACAGCCAGCACAAATGAGACCTAGCATAATGCAGCAAATGAGACATAGCATAATGCAACTCAAATGTGACACCTTTGTGCCGCTTCAAATGTGACACAACACAACCCTTAACACAAATGTGACAACACAAATGCTTATTTCAAATAGGACACCTTACAAATTGGCCCTTAAAACAAATGTGACCAAGCAGCACAATTGTGACAACTCAAATGTGACATAACGCAACACAAATGAGACACAACACAACGCAACTCAAATGTGACACAATACAATGCAACATAAATGTGACACAGTGCAACACACATGTGACACAACGCAGCACAAATGTGACAACACAATTCAACACAAATGTGACAACACAACGCAACACAAATGTGACACGACACAATGCAACACAAATGTGACACGACACAATGCAACACAAATGTGACACGACACAATGCAACACAAATGTGACACAGCACAAATGTGATGAAACACAAATGTGACAACACAGCAGCATAATGTAACAACACAAATGTAACAACACAACACAAGTATGAACACAACACAACACAAATGTGGCACAACACAACTGCATTTCTTGCATACCTAAATATGACAGTACAATAAAAATGTGACCAAAACAGTGTAAACCCGGCTAGCATGACTGTAAGACATCACAATTTGGTGCTTTTAAATGTGTTAAATAAACCTGACTTGACTTTATTCTGTGTGTGTGTGTGTTTGTGTGTGTGTGTGTGTTGTGTGTGTGTATGTGTGTGTATTGGGCAACAACTACTGGCCTGCAAATCTCTGTGTTCGCAAAAAAGGCAAGGCAATGCCGTGACAGCCCGGAGGGATTTGTGCTTCAGTGCACGCCCAGGTGTTCAAGCACTTCACAGTCAAAGGTTATTTTAGGCATTACACACACAGAGCAAACACACACACACACACACACAAATTAAACAGAATTTTTTCTGTTAAATAAAAAAAATTCCTCATGGGGACCGGTCTTCAAATGGTTTATGGGAACGTGTGTGCGTGTGTATATGTGTGAGGACCGGTCCCCATGAGGACGGCAAACTAAAAAGAGCATCAAATGCTAAATCCACTCAGACACACACCTTGATCCAGAGCATATCTCTGGCAACGCTGCAGCAACGTGATAACAACCTTATAATTACCTGGAGCGGCAGGTGAGCAGGAGGTTAATGGTTTCTGTCTCACTGTGGATTTCACGCTGACGTGACTCACATCCAGCCGTTTGAGCCAGCAATGAGAAAATCAAGACGTGGAGGATAGGCTTGA
Source organism: Distichodus sexfasciatus (assembly GCA_032718565.1). NCBI lineage: Eukaryota > Metazoa > Chordata > Actinopteri > Characiformes > Distichodontidae > Distichodus > Distichodus sexfasciatus. Next base: position 22,793 of record JAVGVS010000957.1, read on the forward strand.
CCTTTTTCAAGCGTTTGATGATTTATTTATAATCTATGTGCAGCTTTAATATAAACGGTAAGGAGCCAGTCCAGGTCCAGGAGGGAGTCTCTCTGATCCAGACTCCAGCTCCAGGTCTTCATAGCAACCACTAATTACTAGATGAGAATCACCTGAGTTTTACCTGATCATCCCTTTGACTTGTGGTGTTTATAGAAGCTCTGGTTGTGTTACTTCGCCCTTCCCCTACTCACTTCCACTCGATTTATGCAGTAAAACTATCAGAAAAGCAAGAGAAGTAGTAGGGGGTAGGCAATAACACTAGTTGAGAAAGAAGTTCAGGTAGCATGGCGCCAAATCCAATGTAAGAGTCTTTGAGGCCGAGGTAGAATGAAATCCCGGATGATTTTAAAATACAATTTGATTACATTCGATTACAGTGATCAGGCCAACGATTTGATACAATATGATATCTCGATGGGCGATTCACATCCGTAGGTCACAGAAGCAATAATCACCTATAACAGAGCTTTTCAACTTGGCCGGTCGCTGCCCTAGTAGTCCCGGTACAGGTGGTCTGTGACATGCAATCCACTTTCACAATTGAAATCACTTAAAAAATTATGCTTCTTTTCATTTTTCAAAACATTTCCAGATGATGTTGGCATCTTTAGGAATAATGAATTTAATGTAAGTATCTAAAACGTAATTTAAAAAAATATCAACACTCGTGATTCCTGATATCATGATGACATCGCTTGAGGATTTTCTGTCTACAGCGTAAAAATTCAAGTTAAAAAGAACATCACAAAATAGAAAAATTGGATTTATTGTTTTGTATTGAAACGTTGACCTAATAATCGTAATTGAATCCAATTGTTAGACCAGTGAAGGTTCACAACTCTAATAATAATAATAATAATAATAATAATAATAATAATAATAACAACAACAACAACAACAACAACAACAACAACAATAATAATAATAATAATAATAATAAGTAGCTGCAATATCTTGTGGAATGACATTCATTTCAAGCCACAATATTTTAATTTTAATGATAAACAACAACTAAAATTTTTGGAATGACAAGTTACCATTAATTTTTAAAATGTCCCACAAAATTTGTGTAATTATCACTTCACAAAAGATTATAGCTACACATTTAAGGTGTCTACAGGAGATATAATCAGTTTGTTGCAAATTTATTTCAGAATTTAGAAAATCAGTCAAAATTTGCCAAAGTTATGAGTAAAGGGTCAGAGCTCCCTCATTTGACTCATAATGTCTCTATTTACACATCGGACAAAGTGAGAAATGAAGACAATAATAGAAAGCACTTTACTAAAACCTATTAAAAATATTTTTTTAAAGAATTTCATGAACACTTTATATACTTAAGTATAAAGTCAGACAGAAAGATTTAAAAGCAATTTTCCTGCTGCCAAATATACATAATAATCTAACAAAATCACATAAATATTGGATGTCGCTTGAAGCCGTTTATTCTGCTTTATTTTCTCACAACAGGGCTTCAGTCACATAGTAGCAGCCAAAATTTTGCACAACATAAACCCAACCAGTCCAGCATCAGTTCTCAGAATTTGGAGCCAACATTAAAATGGCTGTGAGTTTTGGCCATTCATGAAACCTTTATGATAAAATAAAGCAGCCACTAAGAGCTTTAAAACTATAAGCAGATGACAGAACCCCTGCACGCAAACGAGCGTAATGTGTAATTAGCAGCGGCAGATATGAGCTTTTAACGAGGATGTTATGGGGACAGGCGGCAACATCAGACGTACTGCAGGAGTAAGAACATTTAACTTTATTTACAGCTCCAGTCAAAAGTTTCCTGGAGATTTGAGTTTGATGACAGTTTAAGCACTATCAATGTCAACGCTAAAAAGCAGAGAACGGCAGTTAATGAAGAGGAAAAGAAATATTAATTAGATGATAAACGCTGCTCTGTTAGTTTGGGTCTTTTGGGAGGCGCCAGCTGTGATTTGAAATCTAAACTATGAGTCAAAAGCGGAGCTCTGTACCTCTCTAGTGTAAGGGTTAGGACGTTCGCCTCGTAATCATAAGGTCGCCTTTTCAAGTCTGGGACCTGTAAAGGTACCGTTGAGGTACTCATGTACAAGGTACCATCCCCCAAGAACTGCACATCAGCTTCCCAGTGCTCCTTCACGAGTGGGTTAAATGCAGAGGTCATATTTGGTTGTGGTGCACCGTGTGCCGTGCTGTGTTCACATTTCAGCAGCAGCTCCCCATGCACCGAGAACTGAACGTTATGACATTTACACCCTAAAGTCTTTCTGAACTCAGCTGAACCCTGAGCAGAATTCTGTGAGCAGCAGCGAAGCTGCTTCTGAGCAGTTTTATGAATTCTTAACATAATATCAAACCCACTTCTGGAAACACAGCATCAGCAGTGGTCGAGGAATTCATTTATTTTAGCAACCTTTACTTTTTCACTCGGTAATTCACTCTGATATTGTTTTTCCTTTAATCATGATCTTTCCAACGCTCTTTACAGCAATTTAAATTCATGATCGGCTGTCAGTGTGTAATGTCTCATAACATCTCAAAGACCAACGCGTCAGATTAATCTGCAGCCTAATTATCCCCAAATCTATCTGAAAACATTGGTGTGATGATGCAGGAGCGTACGAGAACTCAAACTCACATCAAAGATGGTTTTGACTTGTTCTGGCTGTGCAGTGCTGAATTATGAAGCGAGAGATGAAATGTTTTAACTCTAGACAGTCTTCGGTACAGAGCGATACACTCGACTCGCACTTCATAAAAATGCTCACGCTGCAGACGTGTGTTACGTAGAGATTACGTGTGTTACTCTTCAAATACAAAGAACGCAGTGAAAAATATGTTAATAACTGACTCATTTTATGACAATCCTAAACCTAACCATAATCTAATCCTAACCATGAAACTAATCATAGTCTAATACTTATCCTCAACTTCACCATAACCTATTACCAACCTTAAAATGAGCCACAGTCCAGTTCTAATCTCAAATTTATCCATTGTATAGAACTACTTTTAAACCAAACCATAACCCCATCTTGTATATAATCCCACCCATCATCGTAACCAAACCATAAACCCCAAAATAATATAATCCCAACTGTAAACCCAACCACAATCAAAATACCAACTCTAAATCCAGCCTTTATCTAATCCCAACCTTAAACTCAATCATCATCAAATCTCAACCCTAAACCCAAGTACCACCTAATCCCAACCCTAAAGTCAGCCATCAGCTAATGCCCTCCCTGGACCCAACCATAATCAAGTCCTAATCCTAAACCCAACCATAATCTAGTCCTAACCCTAAATTGATCCATAGTATAGAACTTGTCCTAAACCAAATCATAAAGCCAACTGTCATATAATCCCACCCATCATTTAGTCAAACCATAAATCCATAAATCTAATCCCAACCCTAAACGCAAATATCATCTAATCCAAACCCTAAACTCAACCATAATCTAGCCCTAACCCTAAAATTATCCATAGTGTAGAATTAGTCCTAAACCAAATCATAAACCCAGCTGTCATTTTAGTCAAACCATAAATCTAGGAATAGTCTAATCCCAACCCTAAACCCAACGATTATCTAATCCCAACCATCATCTAATCCCAACCCTATATTCAATCATCATCAATTCTCAACTCTAAACCCAACCATCACCTAATTCCAATCCTAAACTCAACCATCATCCTCAAATCTCAACCCTAAACCCAAGCACCACCTAATCCCAACCTTAAAGTCAACCCTCAGCTAATTCCCTCTCCGAGACTAACCATCATCTCCCAACCATAATCTAATCCTAACCATAAACCCATCAATAATTAAGTGCTAACCCAAACACTGACCATAATCAAATACTGATCCCAAAACTAGTCCTAAACCAAAGCATTAACCCAAGCACTTAAACACTATCCGCACACGTGCAGCTTCCTCAATTTACTCCCGTTAGTGACACACTCCAATGAAGTCACACAAACCCTGATGGAATCAGTAGTTAGCAGCTCATGATTAAAACAGTAACGTGGCTCAGTACGAGACACTGTCAGAACAAACACAACCGCAGTTTAACGTCAGTGCCAGAGGGGAAATGACACACCGCTTTATCAAACGCTACGGCGAAACCGTGTTCTCTAATACACTCGCGTGGGAGAAATATGACGCGATTGCTAGCTGCTACGCCACGCGGTTATTCATGCCCTGGCATGTCTCGACAGGTGGAAAAGTAATTTGGCGCCACAAGGCATTAACGGTGCCGGGCCTTATGAAGAAAGGCTGGGAAAAAAAACCTGGGGACTGGTTCATAAGCAGCGCACAGGGTTTATGGAGTCTGTTGTCAAGTCCAGTGGATTTATCTCCAGCCGAATACGAGGTCTGACACCGGTGTAGTCCGTGGGGAATTACAAGGGCCAGACAGCAATCTCGTACACACTTATTCATGTTGGGGAGTGATTAATCCATGCTGAAATGACTGTTTGACCCGCAGGAGAAACCCAGTTGCTGAGTAATGACCAGCTGAGTGTTGAGAGCAGCAGATCTGAAATTGGTGTGGGCATTTAGCTGGTAACACTGGGCAATTTTGGTTTTAGACCAGAGTTTTTAGTTCAGATCAAACTCAACTGTCATCTAATTCCAAACCTAAATCCTTACCATTATCTAAACCCAGTCATCATCTAATCACAACTCTAAATCCAACCATCATTTAAACCCAACTCTAAACCCAACCATCATTTCAACCCAACCATCATTTAAACTCAACTCTAAACACAACCATCATTTAAACCTAACTCCAAACCCAACTCTAAACACAACCATCATTTAATCCCAACACTAAACACAACCATCATTTAAACCTAACTCCAAACCCAACTCTAAACACAACCATCATTTAAACCCAACTCTAAATCCAACCATCATTTAATCCCAACACTAAACACAACCATCATTTAAACCCAACTCTTAACCCAACCATCATCTAATATCAACCCTAATCTCAACCACCATTTAAACCCAGCTCTAAACCCAACCATCATTTAAACCCAACCATCATTTAAACCCATCTCTAAACACAACCATCATTTAAACCCAACTCTAAACCCAACCATCATTTAAACCCAACCATCATTTAATCCCAACTCTAAACCCAACCATCATTTAATCCCAACTCTAAACACAACCATCATTTAAACGTAACTCTAAACCCAACTCTAAACCCAACCATCATTTAAACCCAACTCTAAACCCAACCATCATTTAAACCCAACTCTTAACCCAACCATCATTTAAACCCAACACTAAATCCAGCCATCATTTAAATCCAACCATCATTTAATCCCAACACTAAACCCAACCATCATTTAAACCCAACTCTTAACCCAACCATCATCTAATATCAACCCTAATGTCAACCACCATTTAAACCCAGCTCTAAACCCAACCATCATTTAAACCCAACTCTAAACCCAACCATCATTTAAACCCAACCATCATTTAAACCCAACAATCATTTAAACCCAACCATCATTTAAACCCAACTCTTAACCCAACCATCATCTAATATCAACCCTAATCTCAACCACCATTTAAACCCAGCTCTAAACCCAACCATCATTCAAACCCAACTCTAAACCCAACCATCATTTAAACCCAACTCTAAACACAACCATTATTTAAACCCAACACTAAACCCAACCATCATATAAACCCAACTCTAAACCCAACCATCATTTAAAACCAACACTAAACCCAACCATCATATAAACCCAACTCTAAACCCAACTATCATCTAATCCCAACTCTAAACCCAACCATCATTTAAACCCAACACTAAATCCAGCCATCATTTAAACCCAACCATCATTTAAACCCAACTCTAAACCCAACCATCATTTAAACCCAACTCTGAACCCAACCATCATTTAATCCCAACTCTAAACCCAACCATCATTTAAACCCAACATTAAACTCAACCATCATTTAAACCCAACTCTAAATCCAACCATCATTTAAACCCAACTCTGAACCCAACCATCATTTAAACCTACACTAAACCCAACCATCATTTAAACCCAACTCTTAACCCAACCATCATCTAATATCAACCCAAATCTCAACCACCATTTAAACCCAGCTCTAAATCCAACCACCATTTAAACCCAGCTCTAAATCCAACCATCATTTAAACCCAACCATAATTTGATCTCAAGTCATTTGATCTCAACCCAAACAAAACCATCATTGATTCACAACCATCATCTAATCCAAACTCTAAACCCGACCATCATCTAATCTCATCCCAAATCTCAACCATCATCTAATCCAAACACTAAACACAACCATCATTTAAAGTCAACACTAAACCCCATCCTCATTTAATCCTAGTCTTCATCTAATCCCAACCCTATTCCCCCTAAATGACCAACAGAGTACTGCAAGCAGCAGGTATGAATTTTTATTTCAGTTTTGGCCTTTAGCTGGTAACATTGAACAGTTTTGGTTTTAGATCTGAGTTTTTAGTTCAGATTCTAAAACCCAATCCCAACAGTATGGCCAATCCCAAACCAAAACCCAGCTATCATTTAATCCCAGCCCTAAATTCGACTCATCCTCCTTTAGTCTGTTTGAATCTGTGTGTTGCTCCATGTATTCAGCACTTTCAACCCTTTACCTTTTCACCCGGTTACTGCGGCCATTCAGACAAGCCGCTGAGTCGACGTGAGTGTGTGTGTGAGTGTGTGTGTGTGTGTGACCCTGCAGCCCTGTGAGAACCCTTTAAAAACCCATTTCTGCAGAGGATTGTGTGCTGTCAGCGTTACTCAGACTTGCTGTGTGCTTTAAGCGCTGCTTTAATGGTGGTGGAAGAGGAGGAGGAGGACGACGAGTGTGGAGGAATGAAGATGAATATGAAGGAGTGTAATGAGTGGAGGAGTGAGGAAGAAAGAGAAGTGTGAAGGACTGCGAAGTTAGGAGTGAGGGGGTGGAGTAGTGAAGGGACGTGTGGAAGGTGGAGAATTAAGATGGAATGCGGCTGGTGGAGGAGTGTGAAGGAGTGGAGAAGTGAAGGGAGGAGTGTGGCAGGTGGAGGAGTGTGAAAGAGCGGAGGAATGTAACAGGTGGAAGAGTGTGACCAGCGTAGTAGGCAGGTGGAGAAGTTTGGTAGGTGGAGTGGAGTGGAATGAAGAAGTGAGGGAGGTTGTGGAATGGAGAAGGTGGAGGAGTGTGAAGGGTGGAGGAGTGCAGAATATGGAGGAGGGGAGTGGAGGAGTGCGAGAGGTGGAGGAGGAGTGCAGGAGATGGGGAGGAATTTGGGAGGTGGAGGTGGAGAAGTGCTGTAGGTAGAGTAGTGTGGAGGGTGTAGGAGAGTGGAGAAGGAGGAATGCAGGAGGTGGAAGAAAGGGCAGGAGGTGGAGGAGTAATGCAGAAGGGTGGAAGAGGAGTGCAGATGGATAGAGGAGTGCATGAAGTGGAGGTGAAGGAGTGCACGAGGAGGTGGAGGTGGAGAAGTGCACGTGGAGATGGAGGAGTGATGCTGATTCGTCTCTGTCTGTGTGTCATTAGGAGAGATTGGGCTGGAATAGAGAGCTGCATTATTCAGGAGAACTGGTCAGAGAAGAATGATTACACATCAATCTGCAGCACAGTCACTGTAACTCTCACACACACACACTTACACCCACACACACAGACACACACACACACACTTACACCCACACACACTTACACCCACACTCGCTCCTAAAACAGTCCAGGCTCCGCTCTCTTTCCTTCTCTGACTGCGGGCTAAAATCCAATTTGATTGTGCAGTAGATTGTGAAATCTGAGCAAAGGGAGAAATATATATTAAGTTATTACTCCATATTTTATTAAGTTATTACTTCCTCTTTTCACTCCAGCGTCTTTTACTGGACTTTAAGACGGACAGATGATTTTCCCGTCCAACCGCCGTAACGACATGAATTTGGCATGAAATCTTATAACGCATTTTCACCGCATTTACACCGCTCATTAGCATCTGCTGACCTCATCCAGGTTTCTGTAACATGAAGCAACCCAAAAATTTATCACCAGTCCATCAGGAAGGGGTCAAGTTTATAAATTAATATTTAAAGGTGCACTGTGTGGTAAGGAGCTCGTAGTGAGTGAGAGCTGATGGAGATGTTCATCATGAGTCGTGCAGAAGAGAGCAGTGCTGAACTCAAAATGGGAATTAGTTTGAATTAATAAATGCATTTATAAATGAATTAATAAATGAAACCTATAGGATTTATCCAAACTTTTCCTCTTTCTCTCTCTCTCTCCCTCTCTCTCCTTCCCTTTATTTCTCCTTCTCAAAGTCAAAAAGTCAAAGTCAAAGTCAACTTTATTGTCATCTCTTCTATATACTGTACAGATACATAGAGAGACGAGACGACGTGGCTCCAGGTTATTTTCAGTGCAAACAAACAAAGAACAGTAGAACAGAGAATAAATAGGCAGTGGCACGACTAGGCACATGGAATAAACAATAAATAAGTAAAATACTAAAATATACATTAAACAATATACATTTTAAAACCAGACAACATACAATATACATTTTAGACTAGACAGGGGAGACAGACATAGAGGTAAACATGTTTGTCAAGTCAGGATGCAGTATTCTTAACAGGTTGAAATTGACATTTACACTGAGTGTGCAAGAGGTAGAGTTATAATAGACAGATACTATATCCGGACTATTTCCAAGTACAATGTTCAGTATGTGTGCAAATATGCAAACATTTAAACAGGTGCAAATTGACATTTTACATTGGATGTGCAGGAGGTAGAAGGTTATAATATGACAGATACTATATTCGGCTATTTATGTGTACAATGTCCGGTGTATGTGCAAACATTCGTAAAGCAGCATATAATGTTTGTGCAAAAGTGGCAGCAGTGCAGTGTCATACCAGTAGTTATTGTGCATCAAAGTGACGGTGGTGTGTAAAGTAAGGTGCAGTAAAGTGCAGTGGTGCAACAGAAACAGTTTCTTCACAGTTTCTTCTCACCTTCTCCCTTTCTCCCCCTTTTCTCCTCCCTCTCTATCCTCTCCGCTAACTCTTCCAACCTCTCATTCTCTCACTCCTTCTCCCTCTCTCTCCTTTCACTATCTTCCTCCCTCTTTCTCTCTGTCTTTCTTTCTTTCCCTCCCTCTCTATATATCTCTCCCTTCCCTATCTTCCTCTCTTTCTGATTCTCCCTCTCTCCCTCTCCTCATCCTTTCTCTATTTCTCTCCCTCTTTCTTTCACTCTCTTCCTCCCTTTCCATCTCCTTGTTTCCCCTTATTTCCCCTCTCCTTTAATCTTCTCTTCCCTCTCTCCCTCCCTCCCATTTCCCTCTCTTTTTCTCTCTCCTCTTTCCCTCCCTCTCTCCTCCGCTCCTCTCCTTCCTTCTCTCTCACACTCGCTCGCTCACTCTCTCTTTCCCCATGTCCTCAACCCTTAACTCCCCTTAATTATTTCTCTCTCGCCCTCTTTCAGTCTCTCTCTCCGTCTCCTTGTCTTCTCTCCCTTTCCCTCTCTTTTTCATCTTCCCCTCCTTTCCTCTCTCTCTATTTCTCTCTCCCACTCTCTCTTCCCTCCTCTATCTCCTTGTCCTATATTGCTTTCACTCTTTTTCATCTCCCTTTCCCTCCCTCTCTCTCTTTTTCTCTCTCTTATCTCTTCCTCCATCTCTTCTCCTTTCCTCTCTTTCTTTCTCTCCCATTCTCTCTCGCTTTAACTCACCCTTTGTTCTCTCTCCCTCATTGTCTATCTCCTTGTCCCTCCCTCTCTTTTCCTCTCTCTTTCCTCTCTTTTTCATTTCACTTTCTCTTCCTTCCTCTCTTTTTTGTCCTCTCTCCCCTCCTACTCTCCATTTCTCTCACTGTCTATCTCCTTGTCTCCTCTCATCTTTCTTTCCTCCTCCCTCTCCTTTCCTCCTTTCTCCCTCTCTCTCTCTCTCTCTCTCTCAACCCATTTCCCTCCCTGCCCTTTTCTCTCTCCTCTTTCCCCCCTTTTCCTCTCTCTCCATTTCTTTTCCCCTCTATCTCCTTGTCCCCCCTCTTCTTTCATCTCTTTCCCTCCCTCCCTCCCTCTCTCTCTTTTCCTCCTCTCCCTCTCCCAGTCTCTCTTTCTCCCTCCCCTCCACACTCCGCCGCTCTACCACTCTACCTCTGTCTCTCCCCTAATAATTCCTGCTGCACCGAGCGTGTAAACTCAGCGCGGGTCAGATGGGCCACAAAGCGAAACTTGCAGAGCACGTTTATTAAAAGCTGCTTCGCCAGGAGCCAGATATTAAAGCGGGGACCTTTGTCTCTGTCGCACTGCAACGAGAATAAATCAATGAGCAGCTAACGGAGAACAGGCCGGCGTCATATGGCAGCGTCACGCTCTTGTGGAAATCACAAGCAGAGTAAATAAATGAAGACAAACTGCCTTCCTGTATGAGCTCCTTCTGCGACCGACAGCGGCACAAGCGCCGGCCAATTACCTGCTTTTAACGCCAAGAAGTCTTGTTAATTTGTCACTTACGCAGAATACAGATGGCTCCTTGTTCGGGTCATCAACCAAAACAGAATAAAGTTGTTGAGCGCTGCAGGAGAGCGAGTATGAAGTGCGTTAATGCTGAATTGCTAGATAACTGCGGGCCGTCTCACAGTAGCAATTCCGCCAGGTCATTAAACTTTTATTACATGGACTTGCACATGCCCCCGGTGCTGGCACCTCGCTGATTAGAACGCCTCTGATCAATAATTAAACAAATTAACCAGGTCTTACGAGTCAATTTTGCTTAATGTGGGTCGGTGATCGCTGCGGTCAGGCTGATGGATTAAACGGGAGGGTTGAAACCGAGGTTGTGCTCACTGTCTCACACTGACCTTGCATGCTTAGAGTTAAAAAAACAGATACTCATGACGAGGATGATGATGATGATGATGGTGATGGTGATGGTGAAGAGAAAGAAGAGAGGAAAAAGGAAGGGGAGGAGTAGGAAGAGGAGGAGGACTATGCAAAGGAGGGGAGGAGAAGGAGGGGAAAGACAAGGAAGAAGGGCGAGTAAAAAGAGGAGGAAGGGGACAAAGAAGGGAGGAGGAGAAAGAAGAAGAGGATAATGAGTAAGAGGGATAAGGACGGGAAAGATAAGGAGGAGCAAGAAGAGGAGAAAGAGGAGAAAGGAAGGGGATGAGGAGGAAAGGAAGGAGGAAGAAGACGACAAGGAGGAGAGAAAACAAACTGGAGGAGAAGAAGAAGGAGGAGTAGGGGAGGGAAAGGAAGAATAGGAGGATGGGATAAGGATGGCCAAGAAAAAGAGGAGGAGGAGGAGAACAAAGGACAAAAAGGAGAAGAAGAGGAAGAACGAGGGAAAGAGGAAGCAAACAAGGAGAGGGGGAGAAAAAAAGGAGGGGAAGAACGGGGAGAAGAAACAGGTGAAGGACATGAAGAAGGATGAAGAAATGGAGGAGTAAGAGACGGTTAATGGGCTAAGAATGGGAAAGACAAGGAGGAAGAAAATGAGGAGGAGTAAGAAGAGGAAGTGGACAATGACGAAAGGAGGGGAAGGAGGAAAACAAAGAGTAGGAGAAGGACAAAGACGAGAAGCAGGATAAAGAGGTGGGGAAAAGGATGGGAAAGACAAGGGAGAGGGAGGAGGTAAAAGGAGGTGGAAGAGGAGGAAAAGGGAGGTGGAAGAAGAGGAAGAGTAGGAGGAGGAATGAGGGGGGAAAGTGGAGGAGAAAGAGAAAGATGAGGATAAGAAGAGGAGGAGGAGGAGGACAAGGAGAGGATGAGGGGGAAAAGTGGAGGAGAAAGAGAAAGATGAGGATAAGAAGAGGAGGAGGAGAAAGAAGGAGATGAAGAAGTGAAATAGGGTTGGGAAAGACAAGGAGGAGCAAGAAAAGGAGAAAGAGGAGAAGGAGAAATAAGGAAGTGGAAGAGTAGGAAAGGGGCAAGAATGGGAGCAGGAGGAGGAAAACAAAGAGGAGGAGGATAAAGATGAAGAGCAGGATAAAGAGATGGGCATAAGGATGGGAAAGACAGGGGAGAAGGAGGAGGAGTACTAGGAGAAGAGGGAAAGAATGGCAAGGAGGAAGCAGGGAAGGAAAAGAAAGAAAGAAAGAAAGAAAAGAAAAAGAAGGACAGGTAGAAGTAATAAGAGGAGGAGGAGGAGGAGAG
>JAVGVS010000957.1:37500-52784 GCA_032718565.1 Distichodus sexfasciatus
GGACCCACTCTCAGCCAGCTGGGGCAGACCCTAGCCACCCTCAAACAGAGGCTGGAGAACCTGGAGGTAGGAATTTAAAAACGGATCTTACACATGGAGAGAAAAAGGGGTGAAGTTTGGGTTTTTATAGGGCTTCTGAAGGAGGCTGTACCGCCCAGTTTCTGCAATTTAGAGTCAATGCTTTAATCTTAAATGCTTAAATGCTTAAATATGAGCCTAAAAATATGTAACAACTTTTGTTGATAATATATTAAGACTTTTGCAATTAAACATAATATTTTAAAACTTAATATTTTATGTATTAAAGGTGGTGTGTATACAGCTCTTAGACAACCCTAAATTGTAATTTGCAATGTTAAACATTGGCTCTTATGCCACCCTAAATATTACAACTAAGACTAGACTTGGACTCAGACTTGTCCAAGATGTAAATGTGAGTCTTTTGAAGGCGGTTGTACTGGCAATTTCTGATTCTTAATGTATACTTGTGCCTTTTAGACATATTGAGCCAGTTTCCCAGACAACAATTAAGCTTAAGCTGAGACTATCTTTGAATCTCAGTGGTGAATCCTTTGTATCTGCAATTTAGTCCAAGACCAGGCTTAATCCATGTTCAGAAAACCAGCCCTATATACAGTATATTCAAGTGGCGTCAAATTCCTTGTAAATATATGTGTAATGCTAAAAGATTAACTCTTAGATGGCTCTAAACAGTGCGACTAAAGCTAGACTAAGACTAAGATTTTACTGATAACATATCCTAGAGAACCCAATAAACTAAGAGTAAGGATTGTCTAAGGCTTGTATGTTTAGTTAAGTTTTTGTTTAATAGGCTAAGACTACAACTAATCTACTAATAAGACACTCCTAGACAACCTAAAAGACTAGAACTAAAACTAGACTTGCCTAAGTCTTTTACTAAAGCTTTTATTAGATTGAATAAGACCCTTACACAACCCGATACACTAAAACTGACACCAAGACTTGTCTAAGACTCTTATTAGTTTGGTTATGCCTTTTACACAGCCTATAGGCTAAGACTAAAACCAGACTAAGAATAAGAAGACACTCCTTGACAACATGAAAGACTAGAACAAAGAATAAACTAAGACTATGACAAAAACTAGACTAAACTAAGGCTCTTATTAGATTGTCTGAGACCCTTAGACTAAACTAAGATGAGACTCAGACTCATCCAAGACCTGTATCAGGTTGTTTAACTCTTATTAACCTAATGGACCAAGACTGTGGTAAGGCTAAGACCTGTCCAAGGCTCTTATCAGGATGTCTAACTGTAACCCTAATACTTACATAACCCAAGAGACTAAGAATAAAGCTAAACTAAGAATTATCTAGGATCTTATTCAGCAGTTTAACATCCTTAGATAGCCTTAGATAAGATGAGAAACTAGACTATACCTAAATCTTGCATCTTTCCAGTTTATCAAAGACTCTCCCAATGCCTATGAGTAAAACTAGACAAAGAGTAAGACTTATCTAAGGATTTTATTAGGCTGTACACAACCCATAGACAACCACACAGACTAAGACTAAATCTAGACTAAGCCTTGTCTAAGGCTCTTATTTGGCTTTGACTAAAACTGAGACTTGTCTAAGACTCTTACATAATAGATAGTTTAAGACTAAAAATAAGACTTAGTAAAAATAAAAAATAAGTCTAAGGATATTATTAGGCTGGATATGACCCATTGAAAACTTGACTAAGACTAAGACTAATCTAAGACTATATGACCCTTAGACAGTCTGAAAGACTAAAACTAAGATTAGTCTAAGGCTCTTACACATCCCAAAAGTTTACCACTAATACTAGAATAAGAATAAGACTTGTCTAACTATTTTATTATGTTGTATCCAACCCACAGACAACCTGATAGACTAAGACTAAAACTAGACTAAGACTTATCTAAGGGTATTATTAAATATGACCTTTAGATTAAAACTGAGACTAGACTAAAACTAAGATTTGTCTAAGACTCTTACACAACCAAATAGACAAAGACTAAAACTAGACTAAAATGAGGCCTATCCAAGGGTTTTACTGTGTTGTAGACCCTTAAACAACCGGAAAGACTAAAACTAAGACCAGCCTAAGAACAAGATTTGTCTAATTCTTTTCAAGTTTGTCTGTGTTTCTTTTGGATGTCCTTGCATGTATTTAGTCTCGGCTTTAAGAGCCTCTTCTTAACTTAACTACCTGTTTTTGTTGTTGTGCAGCAGTACAGTAGGAATAACGGAACGACGCAGGCTAACAGCCTGAAGGAGCTGCTGCAGAACAAGATCGACGACATGGAGAAGCAGGTTCTGTCCCGAGTCAACACGCTGGAGGAGACGAAACCGGGCCAGAGGAACGAGTCAGATCAGCGCAACAAAGTGGAGTCTACTCTCACCTCCCTACACCACCGCATCACCGACCTAGAGAAAGGTGACACATCACATTTGCGACATTTAGCAAACTCTCTTATACATCAGTGTAAATAACAAATGTAATATAAAAACAGATTACAACCTGAAAGACTAAAACTAAGACTAAGACATGTCTAGGTTGCACAAGACCCTCAGACAACCCCAAAGACTGAAACCTGATAGACTAAGACTAAAACTAGACTAGGAATAAGACTCATCTAAGTCTTTTACTAGGTTATATAAGGTTATATAACAAGCTGAAGGACTAAAACTAAGACTAAGACATGTCTAAGTTGCACAAGACCCTCAGACAACCCGCAAGACTGAAACCTGATAGACTAAGACTAAAACTAGACAAAGAGTAAGACTGGTCCAAGTCTTTTACTAGGTTATATAAGACTCCTAAACAATCTGAAAGACTCTCACACAAACCAATAGGCTCAGACTGAAACTAAGACTAGACTAAGACTCATCCTAGACTATCATCATTAACCCTTATACAACCTGATAGACTAAGACTTAAACTAGTTTAAGCATAAGACTTGTTCAAGGCTCTTGTTAGATTGTATAAGACCCTTAGAATGTAATATAAAATCAGATTACCCGTGACTGCAGATTCAACATTAAAGACTAGGAATGCACGATTATATCGTATTATTGTATCGAATCGTATCTGAATCATCCGATAAATGCTCAATATTTCCAGCCGATATTTAATGACACATTTATTGTATGCCGGAAAGGTAGCGTTTATGCAGGGCATGTCCAAAGTCCGAGGTGGGGTGTAGTATAGTTAGTCCCTTGTTACACACACAAATGCATACTGCACTTTTAACACACCTTACAAATGCAAGCCAACGTTGGAAAATCAGTGTTTCATTAATGCATGTTTAATGTGTGTCATCCACTACAATCCTTATGCTTGCAGTTTCATTTCAAATCTATAAACTCTGATCAGGATTTGCAGCGTGTCGCAGTGGAGCACGTGCAGGAAGATAGGAGAGAGAGAGAGAGAGAGCTGCATTAGTTTGCATATTCCGCTTGAAACTATGAAAGAGGGAGGGAAAGAGTAAAAATACTAAAATTTACTAAAATATTACTCAACTACTGATACAACTTTGGGATTCAAAACAAGAAATTTTAAAGCATTCTTCTTACAAATTAGATGCTTTAGAGCTGGACTAGGGCTAGGTTTAATCCTCGTCCGTGAAATTGACCCATAGGGCTGGTTTCTTACTCATGGATTAAGCCTAGTCTTGGACTAAGCTGTAGTGCCAATGGAGATTTAACACTGAAAGTCAAAGTTAGTCTAGGACCAGGCTTAATCTTCGTCTGGGAAATTGACCCTTAATGTTTAATTAATTATTTAAAACGTGTTCACTGTTAAGGAGGATAATTAAACCAGAGGTACTGTTGAACTTGTCAATAATGGTTTAGCACAATTTGAAATTGGCAAATTTGGTTAAAAGATGAACAGTTTAACATCCTGTAATGAAATGCATTATCCTAATTTTGTGCACTTATTATTTAAACTCTGTTCTGCTTAAATTCAAGCTTAACTGATGAGACTAGACTGTAGTTTGGTGTTATCTGTCTTCATATTAACCAAGAAAATGACCCTTAACCTATGAAAGAATTTTGTTTGGTTACACAACCAAAAGGAACTTTATCCTAAAATATCAAAGTCCAGTTGAAAGAGCTGTACACTGTAGCAAAAAGACAATTTCAGACTAGATGCTTAAAGCCAAGACTAAAGGCATGCAAGGATGTCTGTTAGACTGGTCTTAGTTTTAGTCTTTCACATTGTTTAAGGTTCTTCTGTAATGAAATAAAACCCTTAGACAAGTCTTATTCTAAGTGCCTGTTTACACATATGCAGATATTTTTATGAACGCATATTTGTTTATACGCTTGGGCCTTTCGTTTATACGTATCCACATAATCCAGCGTTTTGAAAAATCTTCACTTTGGAGGGTGTTTTAAAAAATATGCGTTTGAGGTGGCCAAAACTCTGTTTATGTGTAAATGAAACGCCCAAACGTATAAAACAATTATGCGTTTATAAAAAATATCCACATACATGTAAAGAAGCCTTTAGACTAGTTTTAGCCTCAGTCTACTGGGTTGTGTATGAGTCTTAGACGAATTTAAGTTTGATTCTAGTCCCAGTTTTAGTGTTCAGATTGTCAGTCAAATTAAGTTTTCTTCTTGATTTCAGGACCAAAAGGGAGCAGGCCAATGGACAAGTTTCAGCTAAACTTCCCTTTACGGACAAACTACATGTATGCCAAGGTGAAGAGGAGTTTGCCGGAAATGTACGCCTTTACGCTGTGCCTGTGGATTAAATCCAACGCAGCTCCCGGAGTGGGAACGCCATTCTCCTATGCGGTCCCGGGACAATCTAACGAGCTGGTGCTCATCGAGTGGGGCAACAATCCCATGGAGATCCTCATTAATGACAAGGTGGGAGCAGAACACTGAGTAAAAAGAAACAGCCACAATAAATTCAAACTATATATACAGTATATATTCACTCTCTGAACGTATATTATATAAACATATTTTTCAATCTAATATTTAGTTTTATGTTCCAACAATATATTATATTACAAAATATTGAACATAAAAATTAGACATTAGTAAGGTTTTAATTAATCAAAATTCTAGTTACAAGTATAACACCGTGTAAAATGCACCATGATTCATTCCTAAATCTATAAAATATATTAAAAATATATTGAAAAACATGTTTCCTAAAATAGTGTATTATAATATTTCTTTAAGTGTTTATCAACTCCCATTTTAATTCCCACAGCCTAAATGAATTAGTGAAGTAATTCATTTAATAACATGGAATTTACCGTTTTTAAGTTAAAGAAATATATCAATAGACTAAAATTAAAATGTAAAGTCAATTTATATTAAATATACATGTAGACATTTATATTTAGACATATAGGGCCAATTTTCCGGTCGAGGATTAAGCTTAGTCCAAGACTAGCGTTGATTTTGAATAGTAAATCTCCATTATTACTACAACTTAGTCCAAGACTAGGCTTAATCCATGAGCAGGGAACCAGCCCGTAAACATCTGCATATAATACAATGATGTAGGTGTAATATATAATATATTAAGTATTATGCAGCTACATATATAGTTATAAATGTAATATAGGATTTTTACATTTTGGACTTGCACAACATCTGTATATCTATCGCAAGCACGCTCAAGGCCGTCGCTCTCATCCACAGGTGGCAAAGTTGCCGTTCCTGATTAACGACGGGAAGTGGCATCACATCTGCATCACGTGGACGACGCGTGACGGCGTTTGGGAGGCGTTTCAGGACGGCGTCCTGCGTGGCGGTGGGGAGAACCTGGCCCCCTATCACCCCATCAAACCCCACGGCGTCCTGGTGCTGGGACAGGAACAGGTCAGGATCTCGAAGACCACTGAAAATCAGAAAAAAAAAAAGATAAAAAATGTGGAATAAGTGGAAAATAACGCATTCCATGGAATTTTAGAAATGAAGTTACAACGATATGCTGCAATTTTCCTACAGAATTAACGACAAAGTGTTGCCTCTTGTGGATGAAAAAGAGCCTTTTCAACCCCTTTTAACATTAATTCCATTAAATCACTCCAAAGAAGTTCTTTTCTAGGGTTTTTTTTTTTGGAAAAAAACTAAGTCTTGAAGTTATATTCATATTTAATTCCTTGTGTCTCCATCCCAACAGGACACGCTGGGAGGAGGTTTCGATGCCACCCAAGCTTTTGTCGGGGAGCTGGCGAATTTCAACATTTGGGACAAAAAACTGTCGTCTGGCGAAATCTACAACCTGGCAACCTGCAGCAGCCGCGCTCAATCCGGCAACGTCTTGTCCTGGTCGGAGACCAACATCGACGTTTTCGGGGGAGCGACAAAGTGGATTTTCGAGCCCTGTCGTCCCCTCAACTGAACTGCAACACCAGAAATCAGTGGAAAAAGCTGAAAAATCCGTAATTTCCTAGCTTCTGTCTTTCTTGTCTTCAATTTTTGACGTTAATTTAAAAAACAAAAAAAGAATGATAAATTGATTAAGAGGTAAGTGAGGATTTCTAAGAATACTTAAATATTGATGTGCAAAACAAGAAACATTTTTGATCCTGTCGTTCGTCTTGGAAACCGCAGTGAGACTGTGTTGCTATTGGTTACGTCTTTTTTTTGAGCGGGATCACTTTTTTCCTCCTTTTGCACTCGCGACTCGGCTTTTTATTAATTCGCCTTTTTCTTTCCTTCAGACAGTCGTCCTTTTTTTTTTTTTTTTTTTTTTTAAATGACGGACAGCAGCACAAAAGCAATGTGTCCCCCAAACGCCGCCTCTGGTTATAGGGGATGGAGCCGACAGATCAAAGAGAGAAAACGTCCAAAGCCATTTTTGTTGTTGTGTTTCCAGTTTCCTCTGAAAAATTCTTGCAGAAAATATTAGCAAGATTGCAGACAAATTGCAGAATGTAAAGTCCCCAGTTAAAAAGCAGTCCCTCCAGGATTTCGCGGGTCTTTTTTGAGATTGTTGCGGCCTAAAATTTTGCGACAGCTTTTCTTAAAATTTGCGATGGAAGTTGCGATGTTTGGTTGCAATTAAGTTGCGGGAGCAAGTCAATGTTGAGGAAAATAGTTGCATTTTTCCCTCTTTATAATTATTCTTAATGAATTAATTTTTTAAAAATCTAAACTTAAAAAAAAAAAAAAAAAAAACACTAACCATTTTGTTATTTTTGAAGGTAAACGTGGAAAAGTTGCGGTAATTAGTCAAAATTTGCAAGGTCGCAATGAATTCGCAGGGACTGGCTGCATCGCAGGGATCTCAACATCATGAAATAAATCCTGGAGGGTCTGAATAACAATGCATCTTAAGAAAAAATAATAATTTTTCAGTATCGGGGTTTCCTACAGCGCCTCGTCCAATTTTGAGGGTCCCCGAGGTTAAAAAGAAAATATTTGTTATATTAAGAGACTGTGTGATGAAGTAGCTGCTTCTAGATCAGCATTAAAATAAAAACTTTCCCTCTTTTTTGGATTATTAGGCGCCATGTTAGCAGTTGGTTATAATATTAACCAACTAACAACAGAGAAAGCACAACGCAGCCAAATTTTTGGTTGACTGCCACGTTTCAGTATATAACTTGATAAAAAATTTAGAGAAGTATATTAACATATTGTTTAAAGCACAATATCTTACATAACAAAAATGTGAAAACCTGAAATTTGTTTATAGAGGTTTTTACGGAGGCGACTGGAAGCCGGTGTGATTTTTGTGACGGTGGGATTTTGTGACACTAGTTGGCGCTGTTTAGCATTTTCCTGCTGAACGAATTTTCCATTTTACCCATTATTTACCATTTCATTGGTGTTGAAAAGATTCGTAAATGCTAAAATAAAGCCTCTATTTTTGGATTGCTTTGTGTAGAGTTTATCCACAAGGCTTTTCATGATTTAACTTTTTTGGATTACGTATGTTCATATACTGTGTTCTAAAATGCGTAAGTTGGCAAAAGATAAAGGTCTAGCGTAAGTCTTGGCGTTTGCATGTCAGCAGCAGCCGGACCTTGAACTGTGCAATAATTCGTTTCAATCTTTGGAGGTCTTTTATGAAATACTGCAAAACATTTTAGCACCAATGTTTTTATTTAAGATTTGTTTCCATGTAAAAGGCAAATTTATGTGTTTGTCCAAAACATTATATTTTATTCAGTTCTATAGTTGCATAGTCATACAACTTAATTGTCCTAATTTTCATAAAAAGAGTGGGTGAGTGATTATTTGTCATTGTGAACACAGCACAGCAGACAGTGCACCATAACCAAATGTGACCTCTGCATTTGACCCGTCCGTGCAGTGGGCAGCTTTTTGTGGCAGTGCTTATGAGTACGGGTGACCTTCCGATAACAGGGCGAACTCCCTAACCATCACGCAACCAAATGCCACAAACAATTTTAAGACATCACTTAACAATGGGGCAGCTGGTAGCGTAATGGTTAGGCTGCCGGCCCTGTGATGGGAAGGTTGCAGGTTCAAGTCCTGGACCGGTAAAGGTACCACTGAGGTACTCATGAGCAAGGTGCTGTTCCCCGGTGCTGCCAGAAACACTACCCACTGCTCCTTCACAGATGGGTCAAATGCAGAGGTCATTTTTTGTTGGTGTGCACTGTGCTGTGCTGCGTTCACAATGACAAATAATCAACCTACATTCGTTCAGCAGGAAAATGCAAAACAGCGCACGTAGAGTCACAAAATTGGACGTTCACAGAAAACTGTGTAAGACTTGAACGCTTTAACAAAAGAAATCCAAAGTGACTTCACAAATAAAGCAGTCCACCAATTTAGGGCCTGTGTCCACCAAACACGTTTTTCGCACTGAGAGCGGTCAAAACCTCACTTCCAGAGCGCTTTCTCAGCGCTTGTTGTTGCCAAGTTACGAAAAACGTCATCAGGCACTTCCAAGTTTGTTCCTATTTCATGTAAACCTTTTAACGTGTTCCTTTGAGATGGGTAGTTTAGCCGACATATAAAAGATTACCTTTAGAGATACACCGCCATTGTTGTTAGTGAGTTCTTGACTGTCTATGTCCCGCCCCTTCCTCGATTTTGATTGGCTAGCAAGAGAGACGTGACATTGACGAGCCCAGCATTGTTCTAAAAGTTGAACGGATTTCAACCTGAAAAGTGTCTCAACTGACGTCTTTTTACCTCTGCTTAACGCTAAAGCTCATCGAATTTGTATTAAAAATTGCAGCGCAAAAAACGTTTGGTGGACACAGGCTCTTACACGGTAATTTTCGTAACATTTTAGTGTAAATCTGCTTTTTAACGATGTTCAACCCCAAAAAACCTCCGGATCTTGGATCTTGGATCTCGCACTGTGACTGCCACGAGAATCGGATCCGAGGTGAAAGGCCGGCGCTCATTTTTATCCAAGCACAACGTGTCGCATAATAAAGGCGTACCTCTTTTTTGTTTTTTCTTATTAGACGTTTCTACGAGGATTGTTGATCAAATTACCAACACGCTTAGGATGCCCGAGTGCCTTCGGCTGGAGCACAGATTCAGCACATGCTCTTTTCATTTGCTGTTTTCCTTTGAGCTCTTTTGCTTTTTTTGTTTTTCGGGTTTAATCCGTTCAGACCGTGACGTGTTTAAATTTTTTGGGTTTTTTTTCGGCAGGTGTTCGTATTCTGTAAATGGGAATGTTAACCGTGTAGTGACAGCATGAATGAGCAAAAATGCTGCAACAGCAATCTTCAACGTCGCTTTTCCTATGGTCCGGGTCGGGTTTTTTCTACCGTATTGTTATATGCTACAAGCATGGCACCACTGAGAGATGATAAAGATATAATTTTTCTAATAAAATTGTGATATAACCTTCCTCTTGTTTTTTTGTGTTCATTGAAGCATTTCTCAAACGAAGCAAATTGGCGAAGTGGTGGACAAGTGTTGCTTTGGCTGGTAAAAAGTAAAATCCGATACGTGGATGGGATAATGGTCTGATCACGACTCAAATAGCTGGATCGGGTATCGGTGGCATTGGACTGGTAACTCATTACCCATGGGAAGTGTTACTGCGCTAAAGTTGGTTTATTCTTCCACATTCACGCTAATTTGTACATTTTGACATGACAATGAGCAGAACAAGGAACGCAACACACTACAACCCCCAAAAGCTAATCACACCAGTATACTGTTGAATTTCATTAACTAAACGTGATACGATACCACTTTGTAATATCTGAAACCATTACTGTAAATTTGGATATCTGCTGATAGCGATACAAATCCGAAAAATCTGAAAATAATGCTTAAAAAAATACATGAATACATGACTGAGATTATGCTTAAGAAAATACTTGACTTAAATACCGTTTTCCTAACTAAAACAATGTAATAATAAAAATAACTTCAAACACAGTTGTGTAATTTTGTGACGGTCCCTAAGCAACGCACCACACTACAACCCGAAAAGCAAATCACGCAATTATACGGTTTAATTTCGTTTTAGCGCCAGGCTTAGGGAGCGTCCCAAAATGACAAAACTGTGCTTAAAGATTTTAAAGAATAATGAATCTTGTATATGCTAAAATATTTATTAATAAAATAAAGGCTCCAGTATCATATCGGCAGATTTCCAAATTTACAATATCGGTTTCGGTATCAGACATAATAAAGTGGTATCGTGCCATTTTTAGTAAAAAGGTGGGAGTGGAAGGGATGGAAAAATGGAAAAAGGAGGGAGCGGTAGATCTTTGTAGAAAATGAATGGGAGTATTACATTATGTGTAATGGACTCCCATTCATACTGGAAATAGATCCATTACTTTTTCCGGAGGGCTACGCTGAGAGCAACAAGGTCAAAGGGATGGCGTGATGTAGAGAGATAGATGCGCCTCTCCCTCTCTGGCGCGTTCTCTCAACCAAGCAACTGTCGAGAGATCAGATTTCCAAGAAGAACAAACCATTTCACTCCCAAACTGCTCACATGGTCTGCAGAGCTGCAAATGGCGGAGACGTCGTGTTTTCACACTCCAGGAGCTCGGCTTGGACCAAAAAAATCTGCTATTTTCCGGATTAAAAATCACGGGTCACAACTCCCTATTTGTGTCAAATGATGGCGCTGTACGTGACAAGGCAGAGCTCGGCCTCCACCTTTAATCCCTGCCAAAATGAGAGCAACTGTCAGAGTTCAGAAATATGTTCAAATTGTATCTGAGTAATTCAAATTATACTCTAAATACTCAGGCTAAGATATACACCTCCCTGCAGAACCTTTCACTGACGCAGAGCCTTCTTACTTTAATGAAAGATTCTTTTGGATAGAAGATGGTGTATGTTTTGAAGATGCACGTGTGGTCGTCCAGGACATGGTCAGTCTTGCTGGATTGATTCGAAGGCAATACTACTTTTTAAGGTACCTGAGTCCTTGAATTAAAGGCAACTCAGCTTCTTTTAGGTTACTCAGTGCTTGAATCAAAGACTGGACTTCTTTTGGGGTACCTGAATACTTAAGTTGAAGAAAAATAGACATCACTTAGATTCTTGAACGCTTGAATCAAAGTAAACTGGACTTTTTTTTAGGTATTTGACTGTTGAATTGAAGACAACTGGACCTTTTTAGGTTTTGAAGGCTTTAATCAAAGGTAGTTGGGCCTTTTTAGGTTCTTGGATGCATTATTTGAAGGCAACTGAAATTCTTTAGGTTCTTGAGTACTCGAATGAAAGGAAACTGGACTTGGGTACGTGAACGCTTGAACTGAAGGATATTTGACTTATTTTAGGTACCTGGAGGCTTGAATTAAAGGCAGCTGGGCATCATTTAGGTCCCTGAATGCTTGAATCGAAGGAAACCTGACTCATTTTAGGTCCTCAAAGGCTTGAATAAAAGTCACTAAGCTTCATTTCATTTCGTGAATGCTTGAATCGACGACTGATAGATCTTTTTTAGGTTCTTGAATGCTTGAATAGAAAGAAACTGGACTTCTTTTGGGTACCTGAATGCTCGAATCAAAGGACATTGGACCATTTTAGGTTTTTGACTATTGATTCCTGAATGATTGGATCAAATGATATTTGACTTGTTTTAGGTGTTTGACGGCTTGAATTGAAGGCAACTGACTTCTTTTAGCTTCCTGAGTACTTGAATAGAAGACTATTGGACTACTTTTGGGTACTGGAATGCTTGAATAAAAGCCACTAAACCTAATTTAGGTTCTTTAAGGCTTGAACTAACAGCTATCGGACCTGTTTGGGTTGAAGCCACTGAACTTCTTTCTGGTTCCTGAATACCTTAATTGAAGGCAGCTGAACTTCATTTAGGTTCAAGAATACTTGAATTAAAGGAAACGGGACTTTATTTAGGTTCTTGAAGGCTTGGATTGAAGCAACTGAACTTTCTTAGGTTCCTGAAGGCCTGAACCAAAGGAAACTGGACCTCATTTAGTTTTTTGAATGCTTGAATTGAAGGCAACTCAACCTTTTAAGGTTCCTGAATACTTAAATTAAAGACAACTGGACTTCTTTTAGGTTCTTGAATATTTGAATTGAAGGCAACTAGACTTTTTTTTAGGAACTTACATGCTTAAATTGAAGTACTCTGGTTTTCTTTTAGGTACTTGAAGGCTTGAATCTAAGGTAATTGGATTTCTTTTGGGTTCTTGAAGAAGCTTCTCAGGCATTTTAGAGCCAACCAAAGACTATTTCAATGCAATGAATGAAAAAACATATCAAAAAAAAAAAAATAGCTTTGCAGCACACTTGAAAATAAATCGTAGATGTTCTTTGCTAAGATATAAATATCAATGGGAAAACTTTAGTTATTCTCAAAATTTGTTTCACAGTTGCTTTCAGAATTACATTTGCAAATTACAAAGTGATAACAATTAAATAGATACAATACCTTGCAAAACCCCCTCAAATTCACTTAAAAGAACATAATACAACTAATTCAGTTCAATTTGGTTGTATAATAAGCAAAATTTCAGTTCAATTTCCATTTTAGTTTGCAAATATTACATAAATTTGGCATTATTTTAACTGTGCAAGAGCCATTTTCCGTTGCAAGTAGTTTCTACAGTGAGTGTTGCTCTTTTGCTCTTGAGCTGTAAAATTCTCACTAACTTTGCTCCAAGGTGCACTCAGGCCAAATACGCTGCTGCAGCGTCAATTAGAGAAAGCTTAGGGGAACTTTTAGCATTCGAGACTACAAGTCTCTATTAAACTGTAATTTATATTAGCATATGTGCTGCCAGGGTGTAATGGTACTAGGCAAAGACCCAAAGTCTTAATATGGGTGACCTGGGACCTTCAAACCATCAGATAAACAATAAAAGAAGGCTAAGTATACAGTAAAAAAATCAACTAAATTCTTCACAAAGTAAAACAGAAAATAATAAATAAAGGAAATTTAAATAAAGCAAGCAAATGCATCATTTAACGAGTATTCAGAGAGCTCTGGTCTGGTGATTACATTTTATTCCCAAACCTGCTGAAGATGAACTCCATATATAGAGTGCTGTGTTTTGAGGTGAGTTGTAAAATTCAACATATTCGACTCAACATCTTTTATTTTTACAACAAACTAAGTCGACTGGACTTCTTTTGGGTACTTGAACGCTTGTTGCAAAGGCAACTGGACCATTTTAGGTCCTTGAATGCTTGAATCGAAGACAATTTGACTTCTTTTAGGTTCGTGAATGCTTGACTCAAAGGGAACTGGACTTCCTTTGGGCACCTGAATGCTTGATTTAAAGCAATGTGGACATCTTTTGGGTACTTGAACGCTTGGTACTTGGACCTTTTTAGGTTCCTGAATGCTTGAATTGATGACTACTAGACCCTTACTTAGGTTCTTACTACTGTTAGATCTTTTTTAGGTTCTTGAGTGCTTGAATTGAAGGTAACTTGACTTCTTCTGGACACTGAAGTGCTTGAATGTAAAGGAACTGCAGCTTTTTTAGAGTCTGGAACTCTCAATTTGAAAGAAACTGGATTTCTTTTAGGTTCTTGAGTGCTTAAAATTGAAGGGCATTAAACTTCTGTTGGGTACCTAAACGCTTGAACTGAAGGAAAGTGGACTTCTTTTAGGTTCGTGCAAGCTTGACTCAAAGGGAACTGGACTTCCTTTGGGCATCTGAATCTTGATTTGAAGCAACCTGGACGTCTTTTGGGTGCTTGAATGCTTAATATGAAGTCAGACGGACATTTTTAAGGTTCTTGAATACTTGAATCTAAGGAAACTGGGCCTTTTTAGGTTCTTGAGTGCTTAAAATTGAAGGGCATTGAACTTCTGTTGGATACCTGAACGCTTGAACTGAAGGAAAGTGAACTTCATTTAGGTTCTTGAATGCTTGAAGCTTCTCAGATGTTTGCTTTGACTGAATTCACAAAAATAAATAAAATTAATGATTGTTAACAAGTCCCAAATCTTTAGTCCTAGTTGAGTCTTTTGAGGACCCATCTTTGGTTTCTAGACCACATTATGTGTAATATATTTACCAGAACTAACATGGTCAAACTTGTATGAAATGTCCTTAAGCTAGAATTTGACATTAAGACTCATTTTCTTGTGCAGAGCCATTTTTTGGAGATGGGGAAAGGGGCCGTGTGTAAGACAGGAGTGTAAAGGTCCAGCCCTTGAGGGTAACAACACCATTACAAGTGTTTTACCGTTCTTCCTAATTTAACACGTCCAATTCATCAGCTAATTAACCTGAACTTCATCAGTTGAATCGACTAGAGAGACACTAATCTCCGCAGTTGGGCAGGACTGGAGTCTGACCAAGTCCTGCTTTAGGGCTCAATCAGCACAGAGGGGCTGAAATCAGAAGTTCAGTCGGAATCGGTCCAAAACCCTGACCTATGAGATCTTTGACGTCAGATTGTTTATTGGCGGCAAATTAGAAACAGTGGCACCAGTGCAAATATCAAAAGAAAAAAACATGGATGATGGCCACAAAACAATAAACAGAAAACTTCTCTTTTCAAGATTAAGCAGACGCACAGCACGACAACGTGGGGAGCATAACGGTGGAGCGACAGACACAACAGAAAGAGACATGATTAATAGGGGACTAACTAAACTGAAACACTGATGAACTGATTAAACAAGACGCTACATTACTGAACAAATAGATGAACAGATCGCCGGAGGTGGGAACTAAACAGGAACCAGGCACATCAAAGCAAGGGACCAATCTATCCATCTATATAATCCATCCATCTATCCATTTATTTATCCATCCGTCCATCCAACACCAATCCATCCATCCATTTTCTATCCATCCATATCTATCTATCTATCTATCTATCTATCTATCTATCTATCTATCTAT
>JAVGVS010000958.1:0-52588 GCA_032718565.1 Distichodus sexfasciatus
ATAATAATAATAATAATAATAATAATAATAATAATAATAAATGTAACTGCAAGCAGTGATTACGAGGGCCATGCAGTTTGCAGCTTTATCAGTTTTTGACGAATCAAAGTGTGCAGACGTCTATAAAGATTCGTCTTGACCCAAGGAGTAAGATGGAGTAAGATTTTTGAGAATCGGAGCTACGGTTCAAAACCAGCTGGCAGAGTGGTGCTTGCCTGAGTAGTGGGTGGGGCCTGGATTGTTGGGGTTTGGGCAGAGTGGCGCAATTTTTTTTTGCCTGGGGTCCCGGACCTACCTGCCAAATTTCAAAGCTGTAGCCCACCCAGAGCCAGATTTCTATCACACTCGGTGTGTGGTGTTGCAGTCCTATGCCAAGCCGACCACATTTATTTGCATATTACAGAAAAATGAAGGCCTAAATAAAAATGTGCTCGATAATAATTAAAGAAGATTGTCTCGGGATTCGAGTGATACCAGTTGCATGCAGATTGGACAAAAATCCAGGGATAGTTCGAAAAAGAACATTTTATGCAAATTAGTGAAAAATCAAATATGGCAGGAGTAGATGCGAGGGTCTAAAAAATTTGAGAAAAAAGCACCGACAGGTAGAGTTCCCATGAGTTCAGTCAGTGATTTTAAGACCGATTTTAAGATGTCCAGGCAAGAAGTCATATAGCCTGAGGGAAGAAGCTCCTCTGAGGGATGAGTTGCTCTGCTTTGGCCATAACGCCTCTGATTTTGGCAAGTGTAACAGTTACTGTGGTGAGACGAGTCTCTGATGATCCCGCCTGCTCTGGTTCTGCGTCTTTTGGAGTAATTGAAGCTCTTCTGTTCCTCACTGAGTGTGTAACAAGTGGCGTTTCTCGCTTATGAAGACGGCCGTTGTTGGACAAAACTGCACAAGTTTTACGCCCTGTGTCCACCAAACCCGTTTTTGTCCGCTGGCAGCGCCTATTTTTAATACAAGTGAGCTATGAGCTTTAGCGTTCAGAGCGCTAAGCGCCTTCAGCAGAAAAAAAACGCAGGTGGAGACGTCCAACTTTTAAAAGAGCGCTGCGCTCGTCAGTGTCACTTCTTTCTTGCTAACCAATCAAAATCGAGGAAGGGGTGGGGCATACACTGTCAAGAACTCACTACAAATGGCGGGATATCTGGAGCAGCTGGAAAAGATTTCATGGACCCAGTCTCGTCTCGAGGAGACGTGTGAATCTATTTCAAACGCTGCCACTAACGCTAAGATGTGATTTCTCTCCATCTTGTCGGCTAAACCGGCGATCAAGGAAACGCGTTAAAATAGGAATGAATGCGGAAGGAATCCAAAGTCGCTTTTCATAACTTAACAGCAGCAAGTGCTAAGAGAAAGCGACAAGAAAGCGCTCTGAAGGGCACTCGGCGGAAAAAAAACGCGTTTGGTAGACACAGGCCCTTACACTGCTTTAAACTATCAAAAACTCTTGTGCAAAGTTTCAAACATCCTTTATCTAAGTCTTAACACTCTCTTCAAACTCTCCTCCTTTGCATGGTCTGGGTGTTGAGGTGTCAGTAAAGGTCTTTAAGCTGCTATAAGCGTGTGCGAAAACTTTTTTTTTGCTAAATGTCCCCACTAGCGTCCATTCATCACTAGCCAGCCGGCGTGTTTGTTGAGAGCACTCCTTTAAAAGTTCTAAACGTTACCCTCCTGCTGGGAGGGGGCCACGTCACATCTGCACTCGCTCCACACCTTTTTAATCCCTCCGTCACGCTGCATTGATTTGGTGTGATCACAGGTCATATATCAAGCGTTAGATCACCTGCAGGCTCGCTCTCTCTCCCTTCAGCTCCTTCACTTCCTTCACACACTCACACTTTTCGACAACCTTAACTCACTGCACTCCTCTACAGTCGTGTGAAGTCGTCGATGGAGAAACCCAGAGAGTGAACTGTTTAAAAAAAAAAGTTTGATGTTTTGCTCTACATTCTTCTACTCCCTGTATGAAAGGAACACGTACCCTGGGTTCCATTAGTTGAAAACCTGAACTACTTCTCGAAAAAATGGTAGCAGAACCATGCAGTGACGAAAAAGGGACTTTTAATTTACTGTTGGTAGTGTAACGGTTAGGGAGTTGGTCCTGTGTTCAAAGGGTTCTGGACCGGTAAAGGTACCACTGAGGTACTCATGAGCAAGGTACCATCTGCAAACATTTCTCTTTGAGTGATGCCAAAGATGCCCACTGCTCTTTCACGGATGGGTCAGATGCAGAGGTCACATTTCGTTGTGGTGCGCTGTGTGCTGTGCTGTGTTCACAATGACAAATAGTCCCTCACTTAAAATATTTATGATTTTAAGGTTTCTTACCGTATCTTAGTGGTCCAAGTGACTCATTTTTGGGTGCAGCAAACTACTGTTAGGCCAAAAGTCCAATTTTTGGGGCCCCTGAGCAAGACCCTTCATTCCAGATTGCTAAACGGCGACTGTCCCTGTGAAAGTGGAAAAGCAAAAAAAAAAAAAAAACCACACGGGGACACCATTTTTGCCCCCAATAGTAAGTCTGTTATCAGATGAAGTGGTGTAGAGTCAGAATTTTTTCCGAAACACACTCGCTCGGGCCGCCCTTCCGCGGAGGTGTTATCGGGATCATTAGCGACGTCGCCCGAGTCGTCAGAATTCCGCCAACGCCCGCGCCGTTTCAGACTCGCTAATTCAAAGCGCCGACTACAAAGCCGCTCGCTCTTCCGTGGGAGCCGTTTTGGCGAATGCAAACGAAGTCAAGATCTGATTCGATCCCGGCAGCCCTGACACAAAGAGACGCCCACGCGGGTTTTGGACGTGCTTCGCTCCTAGCCGAAACTCGTGCGTCGTTAGAGTTTGTTAGACTTCTCACT
The DNA here is from genome assembly GCA_032718565.1 of Distichodus sexfasciatus. Lineage (NCBI taxonomy): Eukaryota > Metazoa > Chordata > Actinopteri > Characiformes > Distichodontidae > Distichodus > Distichodus sexfasciatus. The sequence goes on from JAVGVS010000958.1 coordinate 2,863, forward strand.
GATTCGGCATCTTCACTCTTTTCACCACTATGAAATCTGTGTTATCATTGTGGCAAATAGAACAAGAAAATTTGCTGCGCCACCCCGAAAAGACCACCGCACATTAGAGTTGTGAACTTTAACTGGTCTCATGATTCGATATGATTACGATTGTTAGGTCAATGTTTCGGTTCAATCTCGATGCATCACGATGCCGCCCATCATTTTTTTGTATAATTACTTCACATTGCACGCAAATCGAACATGGATCGCAGAACGTGCAGCCATAGTGACGTTCCTTTTAACGAGAATCTTTAGGCCGTAGCCAGAAGCAATGTCATTGATATAGAGGCAGTTGGTGGCGTAACGGTAGGGTGTTCGCCCCGTGATCAGAAGGTCGCAGGTTTGAATTCAGGACCACTAAAGTTACCACTGAGGTACTCATGAGCAAGGTACCGGCCCCAAGCACTGCTTCCCAGGCGCTTGTTAGCTGCCCGCTGCTGCTTCACAGATGGGTCAAATGCAGAGGTCACATTTGGTTGTGGTGCACTGTGTGCTGTGCTGTGGTGTGTTCACAGTGACAAATAATCACTCACTGGGGCGTTTAAAAAAAAAAAAGATAATTAAAAAATTAGATATTTGTTTAAAATTCGTCATGTGTATGCCCAAATCATCTGGACATGTTTTGAAAAATGAAAAAAGCTATAATTTATGAAAAAAGTGATTTCAGTAGTGAAACGGGACTGCATGTCACGGACCACCTGCAATCCCGCTGCGGAGAACTAAGGGGCAGTGGACAGCTGGTTGAAAACCTCAGCTAAAATCAGTTACAGTCTGCCACTGCATCGACGCAAAATCGTGCACGTCGACATCACAGTGCATCGATTATGCGATTAACTTCAAAACCCCTACCGCACACACAACACACACACACACACCTCGCTGCATTCCACTAATCTTAACTCATTACATTACTTTTTCTTAGACTGTATGGGGCACGTCGGGGCAGCTGGTGGCGTAGCGGTAGGGTGTTCGCCCCGTGATCAGAAGGTCACAGGTTCCAATCTAGGGCCGGTAAAGTTACCACTGAGGTACTCATGAGCAAGGTACCGTCCCCAAGCACTGCTCCCTGGGCACTTGTTAGCTGCCCACTGCTCCTTCACGGATGGGTTAAATGCAGAGGTCATATTTGGTTGTGGTGCACTGTGTGCTGTGCTGTGGTGTGTTCACAATGACAAATAATCACTCACTTTCACTTAAAAATGCTCTTTTCTCTCCTCCGTCGCTCACCTTCCCTGTAGATGCAAACCTGAAGCCTCCAAGCTGCTCTGAGCGGGGCTTGACCCATCTGGACCTCTCGTTATCCTTCCTAAATGTCTCACAAATTTGATTGCTTCAGCTTTTCTTCCCTACTTGACTCTGGGAGAGTTGTGGGAGTGTAATGTGAATCACTCTTTAGTTCTGCAGGAGTGAATCTCTTGCTGGAGGAAAGCCATTAAAATGACTTATTGGCTTTTTTGCTTTTGCCGACGTGAATGAAAATGGTTCATTCCAGAGCCCAGGCCTAGACGACGCCACCCCTGATAGAGTGCCGCTGGATGCATGGGTGGAAGCGCTAAGTGGCCGTATTTGTCATTACGGAAGGCAACGGGAACTCGATAGCTCGTTCGGCTGGCTGGGATTGGTGCTGAGCTGGTCATGTGACCGCTAGGAGAGGTTTGAGGAGGCTAGGAGGAACGCCGGCGCGGTGTGGGTTGGTGTTCGCCTCGGGCGCTGAACGGTGTCTGTGACAGGTGCTTTTGGATAATCGTGTCTGAAGGCACCGTCTCTTCCGGCAGTTTTGGAAGGAGCGAGGGATTTTGACTTTTAAAGGGAAATAACACTTCACTGGCTTTGTAAGGACCAAAATCAATTAGTTTCACAGATGCCTGACCTAACTAACCCTAGCAACCAAAATCTGCTTGACATGCAATCCAGCAATAATGTCCCCTAGGATATATCAGGCTTTTGAAATTGAGTGATTATTTGTCATTGTGAACACACCACAGCACACAGTGCACCACAACCAAATGTGACCTCTGCATTTAACCCATCCGTGAAGAAGCAGTGGGCAGCTAACTAGGGCACAGCGTAGAGCAGTGCTTGGGGACGGTACCTTGCTCATGAGTACCTCAGTGGTAACTTTACAGGCCTTGGATTCGAACCTGCAACCTTCTGATCACGGGGCGAACACCCTACCGTTACGCCACCAACTGCCCCAAACATTTATTCCCTGACCGGGAATCGAACCCGGGCCGCGGCGGTGAGCGTGCCGAATCCTAACCACTAGACCACCGGGAAGAGGAACTGCAAAGCCTTTTGAGGAACTAGTACTTTTTTATACGGGCAATGAATTTCTGGGTGGAACTAGCAGTTTTGAGCTGTGGGTTCCTGATTTTACACTTACAAATCTGTTGTTGTCAGTGTGACCTCATGATCCAAGTCAGATTTGCTGTTCTTTCTTTTAATCTGGCTTTGCCAGATACGACAACTAGAACTGGAGCTATCACCAAGGCTTACATGCTATCTTTTGGTGTAAGTTCTAGTTCCCGTCATCAAGTACCCAAACAGCTGAGGGATCTGGCAGTGGTACTTGAGCGTTTGGCCTAGATAAACTGTAGACCGCTGATTGTATTTACAAAAACAGGTTTTTTTACTCCTCCATTTTCGGAAAAAATCTTCGTACACATGAACCCCCTTTTCAAAAATAAATACGCCGTCAAGATCGGAATCCTGGGGGGAAAAATGGAACAATTACATCCGGTTACAGTGACTTATACATCCGGTTGCTTTGTAAATGATGGTGAATAGAGTGCTTCATATGAACAGATAGGGAAGTGAAGTTACTTTCAAACGTTAGCAGATGCAAACAAGCACAAACAGCTTGAATAAAGGAGATGGGAATCGCTGCTCTGACAGTATCCATCTTCAGTCTTCAACGTGAACAAACGTCGCACACCTGACGTCAAGGCATTTCCTGTCGCACACTTATGACGCTATAAAGCTAAAACTTCGATTTCCTGTCCACACCTAGTCACTGAAGCCGGAGTTTTTAGAAATCTCCAAGTAGCCAGGTTCAGTGATTAAAGCCTCCCGTTACGCGTGGACGATAAAAAATCTGTTTTTATAAATACACGGCTACATGTGCAGAACCTTAAATCAACTGCCCTGTTACATGAAACAACATACTGCTGCCAAAGCATCACAAAGCACCAGCTAAAAAACCCCCAAACAACCATGGATCCAAATGTAAGATGAGCAGAAGGGGAAGATGTTAACCAGAGCACCATGCAAACACACTTATACCTTGATTGCAGTATTTTGCCACATGTTGTGGTTTCTTTCTTCCTTTCTGAAAACAGAACAAGACGAAAAAAAGAACATCAACTAGAACCTTAAGAACACCTGGTTGTGGAAAGTTTTGTAAGTGGAAAAACTGAACTGCTGTTTCTCAAAAAAGATTCGAGAATACAGCGGGGACTTTAGTTGGGACATTTAGTTTGCACACACACGCACACGTATTTACTTCACTGTGTTTAAGGGTACATTCTAGAGCTGAAACAATTATTCGAATAACTCGAATAATTCGATTACAAAAAATGGTCGAGGCAATTTTTCTAGAATCGAAGCTCCGTTTAAGTCATTTAAATGGCTACAGCATGCGCTGCTTGTGTTTCACACGGACACTCATTAATGACGCACAATATTTTCAGTGGCGCGATCAAGACGAGAATAGATCCCTCTGTATGTGAACGTATTTGTGAGATATTCTGTGCACAAAAACAGAAGTAAATTCATGAAAACGCATAAATGACATTTCTCACGATGTAAACACGCACGCTGTTTGTAAGCGCCATTACTCGCTAAAACGCTCCGTTTCCGTCAAAAAAAAAACCTTTATTACAGACAAAACGCATATTTTAGCTGATAAATAACCACATTAACCAGTGTTCCACTCACAATACAGCCATTTATTAAGATTTTCCCATCAATTTATTTTTCATAGTTCATTCTGGAACGCGCTGAACCCTTTATTGTGACGGGGATTGTGGGAAATGCAGTTCTCTTCCAGAAAGGCCAAAGCAACTTATTTTATTGGCCAAATTGATTCAAAATGACCCTTGAACTTCATGTTTCTTCATTTTCAATTGAATACAACAACATAAAGCGTATATGACTAACTTCTACTCACAGTAGAATAAGCCTACTAACAAATGTATTGTCATTTTCATTTACATTTTTTTATCTGATTACTCAATTAATCGATAAAATAATCGATAGATTACTTGATTACAAAAATAGTCGTTTGTTGCAGCCCTAGTACATTCCATACCCAGAATGATCATTGTTGCTAAATAACTATAAATCTAACACCATAAGCACATTTCTGAAAATCAATCATTTCGAACCCCTTTTGGTTTCTTAAACGAATTGCAGTACAAAGGATCTCTTGGGAACCATGGGTCCAGCTCCACTCTGCAGGTGTAGAGTCTGAAATTTGTCCCCAAAAACAGCCTACATGGGCGGCACGGTGGCTAGCGCCGCCGCCTCACAGCAAGGAAGTCCTGGGTTTTTCCTTGGGTCGACCGTGGGGCCTTTCTGTGTGCAGTTTGCTTGCTCTCCTCGCGTTCGCGTGGATTCCGCCGGGGGCTCCGCTTTAGTCCCGTGCAATAAAGGTTAATTGCCGACTCTAAAGTGTGTGTGCCCTGCAGTGTGTTGGTGTCTGCCCAGGGTTGGTCCCTGCTTTGCGCCTGTAGTTCCCGGGATAGGCTCCCCGGTTGAGATTAAGCGGTTCGTATAATGAATGAACGAATGAACAGCCTACGTCCGGAACACACTCTCGAGAACACTGAGAGAGAGTCCGGCTTTAGGTAGCACGGTGAATAATGTTGTACTAACTGCAGCATTACATTTCTCATGACCTTTCCCAAATATAAAGGTCGTGGGAGCTGAAGGGTCGCTGCAGGCCGAACATGCTAAAGTGTGCAGGAATTTGCACCCGTCTGATAACTGCATGTCGACCTGACCTCCCTTGAGTGCTGCATTTTTTTTAACTCCACAAACCCATTTTATTACATTACACACAGCGTCCATGTCGGGAACATCATTACCGATGAGCACGACCCTTTCGGTTTAGAGTAAAAACACGGCCTACCAGTAATTAAGCCGAGTGCTTTCTTGGCTTGGGAATCACGTCTTTGATCTTGAGAAAATATTTTTCCCCTGCTATTTTTTCCCCACCATCTCCGCCCTCCTAAAGTTATTATTTTAGTACTTTGGCTCCGACAACCTATATCCCCAACATGGGGCTGCGTTCCGTTTAGAAGCCTAGGACTAATTTGAGGTGACAGCGTTTGGAGTTTAAATGAGACGCTCGCATTCCATCATCACCACTGCTTCTTGAAAATGCTGAGTCTTTCTCCTTGAAAGGTCGTCCCGATAGCGATATATATCACAACGTAGTAAAAAACTAGAATAAATCCCAAGTTTCATCATGATACGACATTATACCGCTTCAGTGCACCACGATTTGACATTTGCCGTTATCGCAGTTGGTGGCGTAACGGTAGGGTGTTCGCCCCGTGGTCAGAAGGTCGCAGGTTCGAATCCAGGGCCGGTAAAGTTACCACTGAGGTACTCATGAGCAAGGTACCGTCCCCAAGCACTGCTCCCCTGGAGCTGCCCATGTTAGCTGCCCACTGCTGCTTCACGGATAGGTTAAATGCAGACGTCACATTTGGTCGTGGTGCAATGTGTGCTGTGGTGTGTTCACAATGACAAATGATTGTTAATTGCGAATGATTGTTAATTGTTTAATCGTTTCCATTAATGTGTCCATATGATGGCACAGAACTTTACAAACCGTCATTAATTAATGAACAAATTAATTATTATATGAGTTCCCCTGGTGATTTGTTGCCATGTGTACAGCTTAATCCCCCCCCTGAGGCAAAGTCCTCTCTGACAACGCAAATCCGCAATGACTGGTGTGCACCGAAAAATAAACATTGTTCAGTATTAGGCTGTGTGTTTATGTGTGTGTGTGTGTGTGTGTGGTAAGTTACCATGAGGTCCCCCCGTGGTTCAGTGTTGATCCAGACCCCGCTGTCACACAACAGAACCAGTGGGGGTTTAATTGTGTCGTGACATCCATCGTCGCGCCGACGTGCCCGAATTAAGGGAACAGAAATCGCTTCCTCGTGACATCGCGGCGTGATTTCAGAAACCCGATGACACCGCGGCGGGGGTCCGAGATCCCACCGTCGACATCGATGCCACAGCAGCGGACCTTCTCCTTCTGAGGGGTGGCTCGCTTTCTCTGACCCCAGCTGGACGTCTTTGGCACGGAGCCTTCCTCCAGCTTGAGGTCTGGGCCGGTTCCGTCTGGTTCTACCCCCTCGGATTCGGAGGATCCTGGCCTGACTGTCACACACACACACACACACATTCACACTCACCCACACGCCATGAAGTTGTTTCAGCTGATGCCAAGCCCCTCCTCCGTTAACAGACGTCTCTTTGTGCCTCGGTGACGTCTCCACCCCAAATCTAAACCCTTGATCTGAGATAAAAGCTATAGAAGGACGGAGCGGAATGTTCTACAGAGCACCATCCGGTCATCAATGCTACGCCTCTTTAAAACACACACGCACACACACACACTTTCTCTTGTCTGGCCTTTCCTTGCTAAATTGGTTCATCCGCTTAGATCTGTTACTCATTCTTTTTCTTGTGTTTTGTTTAGCATCACATGTGTGACCTTTCCTCTGACCGCTCAGTTCCTCCGTGTTTAGTTTGGCTCTACAGTGAACGAAGGAATGTATTTTTGGAAAGTAAGAACATCTGAACTGCTGGCCTCCATGCAGACAGCTCACGAATGGAATGTTGTGTGTGTGTTTATGAATAACACTTGACTGTTTGTGTCTTGTGTTTATTAGGGTGTGTGCGCTTGCCGTTGGGACCTTGGGCCGGTTCGTGTGAGGGGCTTGTGTGTAATTCTTCTTGTCATAAGGTGTCATTGTTGGCTCAGAATTCTAAGATCCTTCTACAGATGTCCCTTGTATTGACTTTTTATTGGATGGTGAAGCTGTCATACATTTACATGACAATAAAGCAGTCTTCAGAACTGGAAACGCAACATGAAGGAAAGTAATCCCAGGAATGGAGGGCTGCTCACATTTGAACAGATAGATATTGTAATAACGTGCACTGCATGCGAAATAGTTCAATAATTAATTTCCGTCAGTTTTTTATTAGCACATATGAGTAGTTAATATCAAGTTTGTATTTAATTAATACAAATACAATACAATTAATTTAGTTTACTTCATTATTACTTTAATTTCCCTCATAATACAGCCAGGTGTTCTGGTTTACTATGTTTGATTAATTACACATTTGTCAGTTTATTATTATTATTATTATTATTATTATTATTATTATTATTATTAGTCATTATGATGATGATGATTATTTATTATTATTTTTGTTAGTATTTATTATTATTATTATTATTATTATTATTATTATTATTTGTTATTATTATTATATGATGATTATTATATGATGATTATTATATGATGATTATTATATGATGATGATGATTAATGATGATGATGATTATTATTATGATGATGATGATTGTTGTTATTATTATTAACCCTAGTAGTAGTAGAGATTTGTGTAATAATAGCCATATGTAAGAGAGAGATATAAACATGTTTTTTTGGGGTTTGTTGATGAGGCAGGTTGGGCTTTGTTTTTGGAGGATGTAGTCAGCAGGTCCAACCCGTCTTGTTATGTCTTCGTCAATGTGTGTGTGTGTGTGTGTGTGTGTATGTGTTTGGATTTGGGGAGGTCTTCAGGAGTGGTTCTTGCTGTGTTATGGTAATGACTCTCCCCCCCTGTGTGATGGTGACCTCCAGCCCCGAACCTTTACCCACATGAGTCGAGGCTTCAGTTACACACATAAGAAAGTCTCGCTCTCTTCTTCTCTTCCTCCCTCTTTCACTCACTCCCACTCCTCCTCCACTCCTCACTCCTCATTTATCATCCTACTTCCTCCTACTCTCTCTCTCTCCTTCTCATTTGTCCAATTCATATCCATCTTTCCTGTCTATCCCTCTCCTCTATCTTTCCATCCATCCTCCATTCATTCAGCATCAATTCATCCCATCCTTTTGTTCTCTCTCTCCTCGCCTTGTTTTCTCTCCATTTCTCTTTCTCTCTCTTACATTCTCTCTTGCTCTCCACTTTTTCCTCTCTCTCTCTCTCTCTCTCTCTCTCTCTCTCTTTTCTTTCATCCCTTGTTCTTTCTCCTGTCCTCCCTGTTTCCATCTTCAGTCTTCACCTGCTTCAACCTTTCCCTAAACCCTTCAACCTCTCTCTCTGTCTCCTCTCTCTGTCTCTCTCTCTCTCTCTCTCTCTCTCTCCTGTTGGTCACGGTCTTCTGTTTATACATGGACTCAGACTCAACTCCGGCTAATCCTCAGTTGCTGCTAAATTTAGATTTGCTGTCACACAATCGACTGAGCTCACTCCCTTTTGCAGCTAATGCCAAGTTCTTCTTCTTCTTTTTTTTTTGGACATGTCTCCAGTCCTCCCTTGCTTGACCGGTGTTTTCCCAGCACTTAAAATTTCCCCCCGTTGCTTTTTTGGATGACCTTTTGTCCTCCTGGGTTGAAAGCAGACTCAGGTTGGGCGAAGACGTCTCCTCCCATCTTCTCCAGGGACATCTTTATCAACTCAGCGCTGACGATTTGGTTGAGAAGAAAAAAGAAAACAGAATATATTTCATATTTTATTCATTCAGGCTGCTTCAATTAGGCCCAAATTTAAAGGTCCAAAAACAGCGCATAATATTAGATTTCTTGCCCATCACAATACCAAGGTCAAACTCTCGATGTCTTACAGAATCCATAAAGTAGCGTTTGATTTAGCCAGTCCTGCCATTTGCATAAAGAGAGGAGACAGAAGGAGAGAGAGTGATGGAGTGAAATGGAATTAGCGTGCTGGCCTTGGCTCCGCTCATCACTTTTTTTTCCCCCCTCTGTTCTCTCTGCGATCCTGATCTGTATTCCACTGCGTGATGGGCCCCTGGCAGCCAGTCAGGGCCACTTTCCTCTGGCAGGTAACCGGCCACAAGGACAAACTGGACACTCGGTCAATTTAAATGATTGGAAGCGGTAAGTAGCGTATTAGAAGAGTCCGCGTTTCGGGAAGTCAGGTGCAGGCTGTGTGCTATTACTGTCCCGTTTCGTCAGGTGGAAAGTTTTAGCCCTGACTGTGGTTAAAGTTCAGGATCCAAACTTGGATCGGACCTCGTCTTTCTCATTAGTACTTTAACAAGGAGCACTTCTGTAATTAGTTGCGATCAGTCGGTACGGGCTGTGACATTCTAGAAAAGAGCAGTTATCTGCCGACATTAAGGGCGTATTCACTCCGGGAAAGTCTGTTTTGTCTGCTTTGATCCAGACCAAATAAAATGTTGATTATTTTTTCTTTGTGTTCTTCGTTTTCACATTCTTCTTCTTCTTCTTCTTCTTTCGGCTTTTCAGGGGTCGCCACAGCGAATCATCTGTCTCCATTTAGTCCTATCTTCTGCATCCTCTACCCTCGCACCAACTAACTTCATGTCTTCTTTCACCACATCCATAAATCTCCTTTTTGGTCTTCCTCTCAACCTCCTGCCTGGTGTCTCCAACCTCAGCATCCTTCTACCTATGTACTCATTGTCTCTCCTCTGGACATGTCCAAACCATCTCAGTCTGGCCTCTCTGACTTTATCTCCAACTTCATTTTCACATTGTAGCTCAAAAATCAGAATTTTTTCAAAAGTTGGCGACAAGTTGTCTACCCTTTGTTACAAATCAGCTATTGATTATCACACTCGTCTCGTTTGCTTTAATAAAACATCTTCCTTTGAGTTGTTTAAAAGTGAAAGTCAGTGATTATTTGTCATTGTGAACACACCACAGCACAGCACATGGTGCACCACAACCGTGATCTCTGCATTTGACCCATCCGTGATGGAGCAGTGGGCAGCTAACAAGCGCCCGGGGAGCAGTGCTTGCTCATGGACGGTACCTTGCTCATGAGTACCTCAGAGGTAACTTGGTAACCGGTCCTGGATTGGAACATGTGACCTTCTGATCACGGGGCGAACACCCTACCGTTACGCCACCAACTGCCGTAATTGCAAACATATTCCACTTTGAACACCTTGGCTTTCAGTCTAGAAACCTGCTCGAAGCTTTCGTGGAGTCACCTGCTTGCCGGCATGCAAACCTGGATTTAATGAGACTCATTTCTTCTGTGGTATTTGTGTGTTTTATGCTGATGCAGTGCAAACGGAACACTGCAGAGACTGAGACTTCCTTATGGAGCGGGAGTGGTTTCTGCTGATAAATGAGTGTGGAACACATGGAAAATGAGAACAGTAGAGAACAGTTTTGATCTAAAACTCATCATGGAAAACTGTTCTCTGCTGTTCTCATTTCCCGCGGGGGCGAAAGGGCGTGATCTAAAACTCATCGTGGAAAACTGTTCTCTACTGTTCTCGTTTCCCGTGGGGGCGAAAGGGCGTGATCTAAAACTCATCGTGGAAAACTGTTCTCTACTGTTCTCATTTCCCACGGGGGTGAAAGGGCGTGATCTAAAACTCATCGTGGAAAACTGTTCTCTACTGTTCTCATTGCCCGCGGGGGTGAAAGGGCGTGATCTAAAACTCATCGCAGAAAACTGTTCTCTACTATTCTCATTTTCCATGAAAAAGAGAGAGAGACAGAGAGGATCCGGACTTTTTTGCCACTGCGTTCCGGAAACTTTTCCATCTGATCTCTTTTTAATAAAGGTGCTATTGGACCGCTTTTTTCCATGTAATACAAAGTAATGGAGCTTCTAAGTAGATTTTCTCTGTATCGTTCCTAGACATCTGTGTGCACTCTCTGTGTTAATTACACACTAATCCCCAACAGAATTCCCAACACACACACACCGACTGACACACACACTCTCGCAGCCTCCAGCCCACGGCACTAGATTAGTGATGTAAATATGAGCTTTTTGAGAGGCCATCTCCTGCGAGCAGAAGCCGGGAGTGGGCAGGTTTCCCGAGGCCCCCACGCTGGGGGTGAAATTGCCCTTCCATCTCGTTAGGGGGCTCCTGGCCGTCCCCCAGCACACCTGAGATCGATGGGCCAGGAGCTTTAAGTGGTCGTGCCGGTTATTAAACGCAGGAGAAGCCAATTTCAGAGCGAAGAAAAGCTAATCCGATCACACGTTAGAAGCCCATATATGAGAGAGGGAGAGAGAGGAGTAAAGAGAGGGGAATTGGTGGTGTCCTTGCTCCCCATAAAGCCGACTCGGTGTTGTAATAGGCTCTCTACCATGTCCGGATCCAGTTCTCCGAACTTTTATGTGAAAATCAGTCGTGTACGTACTGCATCTTCGACGCTGGGTTTAATAATTATTCTCCAGCTCTTTTTGCCCTATAAGGCTATAATTCCTGCTGGAACCCACCTGTCACAAGAGAGACCCCTGCCTTCCTGTTGACTCTGTTTCACGTTGAATCTCATTACGCCCGGTCTTTTGGCCGACCGTCTGATTTAAGAACGAGGGAAGAGATTTTATTGGAAATCCTGAAAGGCCTCACTCGGATCGAGTGTCCCTAAAAGAGTTACGGCACTGCGAAGGAAGCCTAAATAGATCCATCGTGTGCGTGTGTGTGTGTGTTTTTTCCTCCCACATCAGGAATCAGACTGTCGTTGATCATCCCCGGCAGTTTGGGTCGATTCGGAGGCTTTGATGCTCTTTAAGGACGAAATGCTAACCCAAAAAAGTAACTTGAGAGCGAACATGCGCTCCAGCTGGCCGCCTGCTTGGTCTCGGAATCCGGCCTCCCTCGCTGCAGCCCTTACGGAGATGAAAAGAGAGATGAAAAGCAAGGAGAGGAAGAGGAAGCGTCTCTTCCTGCTTTTTCTTAATTCAGTCCTGATCTGATGCTGGCCTGAGCACATCTGTTGAGGGTCTCGATGTTTATTCAGAGTCTCCTTTGGATTTCTTACCCAAACTCAGCTTGCTGCAGAGACGGCCCTCGACTGGACTCAAACCTGGATCTAAACTTAAGTTGAGACTTGATTCTCATAATTACTGTAACGAGAACCCACTCAGGAAGTTGGTCGGATCAACATCGGTCAACGAGCGTCTTCCAACGAGTCCTGTCGGCCGCTGTATTCGGTGCCTCTTCCCACGTTAGGTCCACTTTTTCCATATTTTCTCGGAACGTCGTTTGCCATGTCTTCCCTGGCCGTTCCTGTTTCCTCTTTCCACCCTTAAGCATCCAGATCAGTGCGGCTCTTGGATGGCGATTGTCAGGAAGCTGCAGAACATGCCCAGCCAGGCGCAACGCTAGGGTGTTCACCCCGTGATCAGAATGTCGCCCGTTCTAATCCAAGGACCAGTAAAGGTATGGCTCAGGTGCTCATGGACAAGGTACCATCCTCAAACACTGCTCCCTGGGGGGCCTGCCCATGTCAGCTGCCCACTGCTCTTTCACAGCTAGGTTAAATGCAGGTCACATTTCATTGTGGTGCAGTGTGTGCTGTGCTGTGGTGCGTTCACAATGACAAATAATCACTCACTCATTTGCCGCTCTGTGACCGCCTGGTGCCGCTCCTCTGAGTGACCTCCTCATGTTCGAGATAAGAGATTCAGAGGAACTCAGATGCTACAGTGCTCTTTCCAATAATGCTAAACGTTTCCCTGATCCTCGCCAAAAACCTCGTCTCGGACCGCAGGAGGATCCTTCGTAGCCCAAGACCTCCCGCAAAGCCACCAAAACTAATCCAAAAAAGCAGCTGCTGTAATAAAGTTAATGTATTTAGTTTTGGTGAGTAAGTAGTTAATCATCCATGTAACATCCAACATTCAGTCCGACACTTTGTTTCAGTTTCAAGCCCACCGTTAGCCATCATGGCTCATATTTCATACAAGACACAAAGTCCGCGTCACATAAGTCTCATGGCATTTTCAAATACATTTAATCGTGTTAAGTATGAACATGTGCTAAATGGCGACTCATAGATGAGTTGCTACATACGCCATATTACTTAAGCGTATCAACCTCTGCATCGTCCGGCCCTCACTTGGCCTTAAAGTTTGGAATTCTCATTTTCTGTCCTCAAAAGTCATTATCTGCAATTTCCCATACAGGATATTCCAGTCCTCGTTACGATACGTCTGCCATTAGCCGTTTATAACAACGTTTTACCGAGGTGAGCCTACGAGGTTGTAATTTGATCTTCACCACAGTCCCCTCCAGATCCCTCTCTGTGTGTTTGGGTCGAGGCGATTAGTCCCGGCTCTCCCAGCCTAATTACCCAGTCTGATCCGAATGTGACATACACTCAGATCCCCTCCACTAGGCTCTAGTGTGTGTGTGTGTGTGTCTTAGTGTAGCCGTGCACCAGACATGAACTGACCACTGATGGAGGAGAGCATATTATAAAGGGGGAAAATGGACTTCTGGAAGCAATTACCAACTCGCAGCAGGGAATGCCGCGGCCTCCCCGAGTTTTGGTGGCATTTCTGGAGGTCTTGGGCCACGAGGGATCTTTATGCGGTCCCAGACGAGGTTTTTGGTGAGGATCCACCAGGCAAACATCTAACATTAGTGGAAAGAGTACTTAAGTATAAGTCCAGTCTCATCCCTGAAATAATAGTCGGTTAGAAGTAAAAATACTGGTGTTAAAAAGTTCTTAAGCAAAAGTACTGTTCTGAAAAACTGATGTGTACTACTGCTTTTTAGACGTTAATATTTATTGAAATGATATTCTGTCATCTTTCTAGCCAAATATGTATTTGATTGTTTGTGGAGTCAAGTTTTAGTATGCACTCAAAAATAAGTGACAAAATTCACATTAAAACTGTGGACAAAATTGTGCACAAAAATGAATGGTTACTTTTAAGTGGGCATGTCTGTGAAGAAGTTTGACTTTTGCAAGGGTGTCTAGTTGTGTTCTGCACTCAAGTATGATGAAAAATGAAGGAAAAAATGATGGAACTGGACACCCCTGGACTATTTGAAATCTCACCAAACCCATTTTCATTCTGATTTCTTGAGGTCCGAGTTCAAGAGCCCCAACTTGACCATCTTCATTTTCCCGCTAGCCTTATTTATCCCACTTCCTGACAGATTCCTGACTGATACCTAATGATGGTACATTTTATTCTTATAGTTTCGTGTGAAGGTAACTGTCAGGCCAACGTGAAGACTGACCAAGAATTTTTTAATGACAAAAAATAAAAATGACCAAAACTTGGCAAACGAGGTTTCCGCTCGACAACGACAATATTCGTAAAGGTGCAAGTACCTCAAAGAATTCTGAATTACAGAGACGTGAGAGGTAACTTCCCCCCCGGGCGTTGCGGGTGTGTGAAGCGTTAAGGCTGCATATGGACGGACGCTGTAGTCAGATGGTATGGGAAACGTGTGCATATGCTAAGTGGAGAGAGTGCTGATAGATGGCAGGTGGCTGCTGTGATATTTGCATAATTTGTGGGTGTAGCGCAAGCGGTTGTAGCTCGTCATAAACAGGAGCCGTATGGCCTTTCAGGGCCTTCACACACACACACACACACACATTTACTCTCAACCTTACACTGTCAGAAGATGAGAGCCATCACACACCAAATTGACTGATGCGGGTCAGCAAGCAGTGCTGAATACTCTCGGTTGTGACCTGACCTTCTTGGTCTGTTTGTGATAAACAGTGCCGATCCCTGTTCTGATGTCAGTTTGGTTTTGATCCATGACATGAACCTTGATCTCTCGGTGTATTTTAACCATATTTGTGGGTTTATCCCCTCAAACCCCTATTTTGACGGTCATATTTATAAGTCTCATTATTTATAATTATTTATAATTATAATTATTTATTATTTACAATAAGTCTCATAATTTATAATTAACTGTTACCCCCAGAAACTGAAATAACTAATAATGATTAGTGTTATTAGTAGCAATAGCTAGAGGTCGCCCGATTTTGGTTTTTCAGGGCAGATATCGATACCGATTATTGCTAGTCATCGGGGCCGATAACCGATATTTGGAACCGATATGCAAAAAAGAAAAAAAAAATGTCAACATTTAAAATTTTACAAACACCAATACAAAACTTTATTCAATGACTTGTTTACCATCACTTAAACTTTTACATTATTTTAACTTTAAATAATGGTAAATGAACATTATAAAACTGTGAAGCTTAAATTTGAAACTTTGTAGGTTGTGTGCTCAGCGTGTGTCGTAGCCAATCAAAGACTGTTGTGGGTAAAACATGAAGCAGCGAGTCAAGAGCAAACGGCAACGAGAGAAGAGACGGCAGTGGAGCCGCAGTAGCGCACCTTGTAATTGGTCATTATTAAACACCGATACTGATAATCAACAAAATCCCTAATATCGTCCCCCAAAAATCAACCAGGACGATAATCGGTCGACCTTTAGTAATAACACCGTTATAGCACTGTGATGTAAATCCCACATGAAGTAAAATTGTATGAAAGAGGAAGTACTGGGTTCTGGCTCTGAACGACTTGCTGTTGAAGCCCATTACACCTTTGTTCATCTCTCTCCCGTTCTCTCCACCTCTCTCTGTCTCTCTCTCTGTAGGTCGTATCAGGATAAGGGCGCGCACACACACACACGCACACACACACACCCTTCACATCGTCCTCTCATCAGCTAGGTGTAACACAGGTCTTGTCAGGCTTTGTGTGTGTGTGATGGAGGTGTTGTGGTTAAGGGCTGTGGGTGAAATTGGGCCAGCTCTGTAGTGGATGTGTTCCTCTGCTGCGCAGAATAGGCTCCC
The DNA here is from genome assembly GCA_032718565.1 of Distichodus sexfasciatus. Classification (NCBI taxonomy): domain Eukaryota; kingdom Metazoa; phylum Chordata; class Actinopteri; order Characiformes; family Distichodontidae; genus Distichodus; species Distichodus sexfasciatus. Next base: position 18,750 of record JAVGVS010000958.1, read on the forward strand.
ATTGTTACATATTGGTGGAAGAATGTGTTGGTAATCTGTTCTCTCTCTCCCACTCTCTATCAGATATGCCCCTTCGCGTGAGGCGGAGCAGCGATCCGGCCTTGGTGGTCCTGGCAGAGACCCCCATCCAGGTGGAGGAGCCGTCTCGGAACAACCCCACCCGCTGGTCCACCACGGCCGGTTTCCTCAAACCCAACGCCACCTCTGGAACCAACAGTTTGGAGCGGAAGGTGAGACAAGACCAAAACACAGAGACACCTCGACATCACAGCCCCACCAAATCACTCGAACGGTTAGGACGACCACGCTTTCGGTGGCGTATCATATTCCATTTTCCATCAACACCGTTAGTCTCACCAGGACAGGTCAGATCTACTTTGATCCCAGGGAAAATCTTTTGTCCTTTAGTCTTACCTGACCAGGACAGGACTCATAGGCGCCTCGTCGTAATCCGTTTGCCGTCAATATTGTTACTCACTTGACAAGTACAGGGCAGATCAGTACAGATCATTTATTGATAACCAAAAGGAAACTACCAATGGACTGACAGGCCAATAGATTACCTTTATTAACCCTTAAGGAGTCCAGGTGTTTGTTTAGGTGGCAGTTTGCCGCTCTCTTGTAGTCTAGACAGGATAAGACAAGACCTTTAATGATCCCAAAGGAAATTTAAGCATTCCGACAACACTAAATACTCCAAACCTTGGTTACTTGAAACATTTTGGCCACTTATTCTTTTTTCGGAGTGACCCTTTCGTGCTCGGTTGATTGTGTAATGTTCTTATGAACCGTATAGCCGTCAACATTCGCCCGTATAGTCCACCTTGTTTCTGAGGTCAGTGCCTTTGGCTCCTCATGAATCAAATAAACACTCTTCCAAAACCTCCCCATCCGCTTTTGACCCCTGCCGAACCTCTCCGCTCCCCAGTCGAAAAAAGAGATCAACTCCTTTCTCAAATTGGCCCTCCTGCCTCCGCGTCGACGGCTCTTCAGAGACTCGGAAAAGGGCAATATTCCAAATGAAAGAGGGGAAAAGGGAGGGCGGAAGGGGAATGAAGGCGCGCCCCAGATGTGACACGGCAAGCGTCGACGAGATTAGCGCGTCTCACGGCGTCGGCTGGTAATCTTGTTTAAAAGCACTCGGCTTGTCACGGCCTACCTAATCCTGGCGCTGAATTAAGCCGTTATTTTTACTTACCCACCCTCACCCTCGTCCCCCTCTTTTCCCCCTTTTAAGGCGGATGATCTTTTTTTTTGTGGCTGTTGTTTTTCGGGGTGAGGTGTCAAAAGGCTCGGGGTGGTGTAAAGGTCTGTTGGTGCTTGATAGTGCCAGGCTGCTGTGTGCATATTTATGGCCGCTCTCTCCAGTCTGTGTAGAATTATATTTAGATCAACGCTGAACTTTGGCTGTCTTTGATGTGAGGTCGTTAAGGCCTGTCGGTTAATGCGCTCCCGATGTCTGTGGTGTTGTTTTACGATTGTGTCTCGGGTTGTTTATGCCTCTTCATGCCTCTTTGGAATTTCCTGGATGAGCAGGTCTGTCTGTTTTCCATTCTGTTCAAAAAAAATCTCTAGAACGACATGTCGGATATAGAAATGAGATAAATATCCGATGATAAATGTAAATATTTAGTGATGGCAGTGAAATTCAGCAGTTTACAGAGAACATCATAAAGGATGGCAGAAACAGCAGATATAAAGGGTTTAAGCTGCTTCAGGAACTTTTGAGCTGCAATTTTAAACAGCTGAGAGTGTTTGGGAGCACCGTGTTCCGAAACGTGTTTTTGCTGTAATACAGTAATGTAAGGTGTTACCAGAGGTGTCAAAAGTGCACGTTTGTCATTCAAGTAGAAGCACAAATAATAAAAAAGTACTGACTTAACGTCTTTACTTAAGTGAAAGTAAAAAAGTACAGGCTCAGAAATCTACTTAAAGTATAAAAGTAAAAAGTAGTGGCTACCTCCGCTGCCGTCATGCTTATATGTGACCCTCCACAGCAAAACCAGTCGCTTGTCGCAAATTTTCAAAATTGAGTTATTATGTTTGTATGTATTATGTATTATGAAAGGGCATAAATCAAGCTTCAAAATGATACCTATATGGAATGAATCGGACGACATATGACTGAGATATCAACATTCAAAGGAGTCGGGTTTCTCCTGTCACGTCAAGTGAGAAACTGAGAAATCTGCCTTTGAAGTTGACTATCGCCGTAGCACTCACAGACGCTTGGTGCGGTCGCGGCTATGTTTGCATTTACGGTAGCCTACGCTGCATTCACAGCCACACGGATAGCCTACCTGCGTTAGGTTAACTGAACTCGGGAGACGAAGATGGATTCCGGAGAAATATCTTCACGCTAGTCAACCAGTGGATTTACCGTAAATATTGAAGTAGAGCGGTCAAAACAGAAACTTTTAACATTCTGCTGGAATTGAATTCCTCACCTCAAGAAAGTCACGTTTTTAGGATGGAAAGGGTAAGTTTTTCAGCCAAATTTATTCACAACAGTACAGTATAGACCTTCCACTGTTTCAAAACACTAAAAACAAAAAATCCAAAATTTTACCCCACGCAACATAAACGCTCGTTTTTCTCGGAAACCTCCGTTGCGACAAGCGACGTTGCCGTCCGTTGCCGACTGGTATTGCACCTGTTTCATCTAGAATTACGTTTGACCACTTGTTGCGTGTCGTCACGTGAATGCATGTTACCATGTCAGGCATTCTTTTGACATGCTTGACATGGTAACATGGCTTTGGTGAAATAACTCAAAAGTAATGCAGGAGTCGTGTAGTACAGTTCAGAGACAGTGTCACGCGCACTGCCTCCCGCGATCGACAATAGGACCCGGAAGTGGTCGGTCGCGGTTCAGGAAGTATAAAAGGACGCATTTTCTCGCAGCGCTCCGCTCTGTCATTGAGTCTACCAGCTCACCTTCCGACTCTGCTCGGCTTCAGCTGTGAGTACGCCGATTATTTGATTAATCTCCCTGATAGAGTGTGTGTCTGTTGGAACACGGATTCTTGTGGGAATCCTTGCTCTGCGCGTCAGAGAGTTCTTAGATCAACTCGCGTGGAAATCCTGCCTCTCAGCCGTGTTTGGGTTAACCACCATGCTATACGGGCTAACGGCTAACGCGTAGCAGTCTGTTATATCCTAACCAGATCGCTGGCAGACTGCGGGCGTTTGGCATTCGGTTCACATCCTAACCAGATCACTGTCCGAATCGTGAAACAGTCTGAAAGCCGCCTAACCCGGCCGCTTGAAGACTGTGAACGTCTGGCTTTCTCGTCATATCCTAACCAGATCCCTGACAGACAGTAATAATTTAATATAACAAATTAATTTGAAATGACAGTAACTAGTAATCTATAATTGATTACATTTTGGAAGTAACCTGCCAACACTGGTAACTGACAGCTGGTGGTGCTCCCACTGCTCCGACTATCACCAAAACCGTCCATGTTCCTTAGAACAACTCACTGTGGCCCGACCCCAGACTGTCAGCTTCTGACTCTAAGACTCAGATGACAGCGTGAAAGGTTGTTGTTCACGTATGATGTATGACTCAAGTCTCTCTCTCTCTCCTTCTCTTCTTTTTTTTCCTCCTTCCATCCCATTTGTGTCCGTTTGTCTCTCTTATTGCCTCCGATTCCTCCCATCTCTCTCTCCCCATTCTCTCCTTCGTGATTTATGTATCGTGATTTACGTCTCTTTCTCTTATTTATTTGTCCTTAACTCTTTTCTGTTTTTCCTCTTTCTCTCTCTATTCCGCCTCTCCGTCATCTCTGAGGCTCTTTCCTCTCTCTCTCTCTCTACCCCATTGATGTCTCTCTCTTTTCATTTGCCTCTCTCCTTCTTTCTCTCTCTCTCTCCCGCTCTCTCTTTTCATCTGTATCTCCGTGTCTCTCTTTCTGGCTATAATTTTCTCGATTCTTACTCTTTTTCATCTCTGTCTATTTCTCTTTTCTTTTTCACGTTCTCTCCATGCTTTATGGGTATGTCTGTGTCATTCTCCTGTCTCGTTCTCACCCCAGCCCCGCTCTCGCGTTCTCTCTCTCCCATCTGTATCCGTCTTTCTCCTCACCTGTTCTGTGTTCTCTCTCTTCCTTTCTCTCTCTTTCTTTTTTTTAATGTATTCTTTCCTGTTTCCCAGTCTGTATGTAATTTCCCTTTTATTGCTTCAAATGATCTTCTCTCACTTTACACATTTTCTCTATTAGCCGTCGTGTATTTGTGTCTCTCTCACTCTCTCACTCTGTCTCTCTCTCTCTCTCCCTCCCCCACTTTCTTTCTGCGTCTTGTCATCCTACCTTTCTGTTCCCCACTCACTCACTCACTCACTCACTTTTTAGGCTTGACCCACCCTGGACTGGTCTACCGTTCTGTTATTATTGTGTAAAAATCCAAATCCACAAGGGCCTTTGCTCAGCGCTCTTTTTATATTGGGGTCTGTGTGTGTGTGTGTGATACGAACCTGTTTTGCATCCGTTCCCCCTACAAAGTCAACTCGATTTCACCAAATATGTGCCGGTAACTGGAGAACCTCGATTTGACCGCGGTAGGGATTAGTAACGTGTAACTGGGCCCCTAATTAGACAGGGGGGACCACACCGGACTTCACCTGCCATTGAGGGGCTTGGGGCCAAAATAAGCTTCCTTAAGCTGCCAGTCATAATATCCAGCTGTCTGTCATGGTTGTAGGGGGCTTCAGAGGGGCTTTACTGTACACTGTCTTTTGTTTTAACTCGTAAAGCTTAGTTCATGTCTACTGGCAGCAGACGAGTTTGCAGTTAGCGTCTTAAACATGAGCGTTGGTGTGTGTATGGTGGGGTTAGGTTTAAGGGACTTGATTGTCCCCTAAAAGTTAGGAATTTGTGTGGTTTTTGTGGCTTTGTGAGACAATTTTTCATATATATGTGCGTGTTTCCTTAGCCTAAAGGCCCAGCATCGTACCGTAGCCTGCCCCGGGACTCATCAGCCTGGGCCAACAACAGCAGCGCACGCTCCTCCCTCAGTGCCAACCATCCCATGGTGGACCGCTGGCTTGAGCGTCAAGAAAAGGTACGACAACTTTGTCCGTTTACACACACACACACACAGAGTCCAACTGCACCTCTTCTGCGGTCAGCAGTTCCATAACATCTTCAGTGACACTGAGAGTCTCCAGTGTTCTGTTCTTGTCCTCTTGAGCACATCTCACACACACACAGACACACACCTCAGCTAAAGTTAACACTCGAGAGGACGAGGAGACGAGGAGGAGGAGGAGAAATGACAGGGGAAGGAGAAGGAGGAGGGGAAATAAGAAAGGAAAAGGTCTCTTGAAGTGTAGGGGACAATTTCTCTGACCTTGGAGAAACACACTGTGCTGTAATAGCTTCGAATTTCCAATTCCTCTAACACCCGTCTCACACTCTCGCTCTTCACACTCGCTCTTCCTGGCCAGTCGCTCCCTCGGACATGATGTCCCGAGCTTCGAACGCTTAAAAGACGTGGATGTGGGGAAAGAGGAGAGGTGTGAGAAAAGCTGTGGAGTCGTCTGGGGGGAGCGGAGGAAAGGAATTCGCTTATTAATTTTCCCAATCGATTTGCTCCAGCTGCCAGGATCCATTACACCCCCTCGTGCCACTCTGACCATCTCACGCTGTAGAGGTGGGTGAGGGTGAAACGTGTACACTATAAATTAAATCCTCAGGCCAATTAGGTTATATAGTTATATATTTATGTCATGTAAATTTCATTAAAAGGCGCGGGATGTGTAAGTCAAAATAATATAAAAGTCAAAATTTTGTGAATAATAAAATTGCATATATACTATTATAGAAATAGAAAAAAAGCATTTCAATAATAATGTTTAAAAATCTTAATTAAACCATTCGGAGAATCCTTGTTTTAAGACTAAAATTAAAACTAATTATTAGATTATTAGACCAAAAATAATATTTTAATATTAATATTACAATTCATTAATAATAATAATAATAATAAGAATAATGTTTTTAAAATTTGGAATAAAACATTTTGACAGAATTCTTCTTCTTCTTCTTCTTCTTCTTCTTCTTCTCCTTCTTCTTCTTCTTCTTCTTCTTCTTCTGGGATAAAACAAGCTGCATAGTAAAGAAACTGGCGCTTGAGAGAGAGGACGGTGGTCCGTCTCCCCACGCTGTGACCGTCGTCTTATCCCAGTGCCTCATGCATCATTGTTAGGGGAGGTGTCTCTTGTGGAGAGGGTGGTAAAGGGATGGAGGGATGGATGTGAGGCGGAAGAGGGAGAGGTGGAGGATCATCCAGTCAAGGCCCGACATCGTCCTGACAGAGTCATTCATCTCAGCCGAACTCTCTTACAGCCGAGCCTGACCCCAACCATCAACCAGCCAAGCAGCCAACCCCCGTCTCCTGCCACCCCCAGCCTCCCTCCCTCCCTCCCTCCTTCCTTTCTTTCTTTCTGGTTTGTTCTGGTTCAGTCTTTTTATTCTCTCTCACCTCTGGCTTTATTGCTGACTATATTATTCCCTCTTTCAGGCTATTTTGCCAAAAGCTGCACCTTTTTTTTAATCTGCAAGTTTACTTCCTGATCAAAAATGGGGGGGACAACAGATACATTTTTACCATCTGGTTTTGATAAGAATATTGAACAAAAATACAATAATATACAAATACATATCCCGTAGATTTTATTTTGGATTTATTTATGTCATGAATGAACAGATTCTAAAACTTATTTTAGCAACTAATTCTTTGGCATGTAGTCTGGAAAAAATATGGACGCAAAAAAATGTCTGCATTTTGTCTGTCTGGTCTTCTGGTTCAGCACAATCACACAAGAGTGTAAACCCGAGATATTTTTGCTTCTCGCATTTTTACTAGTGTTGTGTTTTTAATGAGTATTTGAGTACTTGTGCTATCTCTGAACAGGTGCGAGATTTATTGATTCCATTTATCCAAGGTTATAGGCAGGTAAAGCACGCAGGCCGGTTTGGCAGCAGATGTCAGTGGAAAAGGGTATATGTGGGTTTGTGTGAGAGTTTGTGAATGTATGAGCAGAAAATGAGAGACTTATCCATTAAAAGATTTGTCAGATTTGTGCGGCACGTTTTTGAATGTAAGAGCCAGTCCTCGTGAGAAAAAAACGGGTTTGGGTTTAATGTGAAAAACATGCGGGCACTTGGTAGCGTAAGTGTAAGGAGTTGGCCCTATGACTGGACGGTCCCGGTTCAAAAAGGTAGCACTGAGGTACTCATGAACAAGGTACCTGTCCCCAATCACTCCCTCATGGGTGCTGCCAAAAAGCTGGCCACTTGCAGTCAAATGCAGAGGTCACATTTGGATGTGGTGCACCGTGTGCTGTGGTGTGTTCACAGTGACAATCACTCGCTTAAATTCACTTAAAGAGGTCGAATGTTTGCTCTGGTTAATTGATTTTAGGGTTAGGTGTGACTGCAGTAATATTTATCATCTGTTATTATGGGAGTTAATACAAGGACCTCAAGTCGGAGGTAGCAGGTGGTGTGTGTGTGTGTGTGTGACTCTCCATCTCGTTGGCAAATGGCCCTCTTCAAAGCCGAGCTGAAGCTTGATGTTTATGCACTGTGCTCTTCGCTCTCGGCCGTTCCGCCGTGTTTATGAGCGATTACGTTGTTCATTCCGTCTCCCGTTTAATCTGCCATTATCTTGATACAGTTTGCTCTCAGTCTGCTGCTCTGCTCTGTTCCACACGTCTCCACCCATTCCTCACAGGCCTTTAATTGCCACTTAATTCGGCTGGTGTAATGCTGCGGCCGGCTTTATTGCTGCTGAATAAGCGGCTCGTTAAAACGCCGCTGCTGTTTCCTCGCTGGCCTTAAGACGCTTGTCTGCTGTGGGACTGATCTGCTCTGAGACCGGCTCTGAGAGAGAGCTTCAGCATGTCCTGCCTACACTCACCTGCTCACAGCTGTCTAGGATTATCACAGCGGTCTGGGAAATAACACAAAGACCACTACTACCAATGATGGAATGAATGAATGAATGAATGAATGGATGGAATGATGGATGGATGAATGGAAGAATGGATAGATTAAAGAATCATGAAAAAAAATAAAAAAAAATAAATAATAATAATAATAGGCACTGTTCATTTTAACAACTATTTTGTTAGTTACAAATAGTGTTTTTTATTACTTTTAGTATTTTGATTTTTGCATATTCATTGGAAGTATTCTAATTACATAGTAATTTTCAACATTAATAATAATAATAATAATAGTAAATGTTCCATTTTCCTTCTTTGGTTCCCTCTCTCTCTCACTTTCCCTTCTCTCTCTCTCTCTCACACACACACACACACACTGTGATGTATTTGTTTGGGTTTAAATGACATCTGCATAAGGAATAAAAATACCGTCCTCTTGGGATAATTAAAACATCACACTCCTTCCACTGAGCCTGAGATCTCTCTCTCTCTCTCTCACACACACACACACACACACTCACACATTGTGAGACAGACAAGGCCTTTGAAGTGGAATGAAAGCAATTAGCTCGTTTCTTTGTTTATCACGAAGCGTTTATCTCGTGTGTTTCATTACGCCATTCTCTGGGTTGTTATTACTCTGGCAGGGAGATTTATAACCCAACTGCCATGCCACACACACACACACCAGTGCCACACACACGACTCAATCACGACACGCTGGTGCGATTTTCACACTATGGGGCAGTGTTGTACACACACACACAGGGGTCTGGAATTTGCCCCAAAATTGCTTATATTAAGGAGTGTAATAATGAGGGGTGTAGATGAAGTGCGGGTATTTAATCTTAGATGTAGTGATGATGGAACGCAGGTGTGTGAGGTTCACGTTGTCGTAATGGGAGGCAGATGTGACATAAACACTGTATTTGACCTCAGTTATGATTCTGATCTACAAACTCATTTATGAAAACAATCAGTAACACTTTATATAAAAATGGAAGTGTGATGTGAGGAATATCGGCATGTGGTTGAAGCGTGTCTAGCTCTTGCTCTTTGTGTGTGTGTGTGTGTGTGTGTGCTTGTGTGTCAGCCCGGAGCCTCTTTTTGTAATGAGTGTGTAATGGACACAGGTTGAGTGTGATGGGAGTGAGCAGCGAAGAATCTGGGTCATTTACACCTGCGGGTGATAAACCGTATGTGTGTGTGTGTGTGTGTATACACCCATTCAGGGTGAGTGCAATAGAGAAGCAGAGACAGAGAACGGGGCATGTGTTATGTTTGTGTTTTTCCCAATCTGGGACTACAGCAGTGAAGGCTTGTGCAGTTGTGTACTGAAGCGTTTATTGTGTGTTTTGGTTGAGGACTGTGTTGATTAAAATCCAGTCTGAACCCCGTTCACTCAGAACTTCTGCACGTCTACATTCTGAGTCGTTGTGAGCTGTCTCCCAAACGCCCTTCACCACCGTGTCTTTGCCTCTGAAAACGGACCCTCCAACGATAATTTTCATACTCACCAGTTCAGTTCATTCATTCCAATTATGGTCTCTCTCTGAAGCTAGATGACCGCTTTTTACCTAGTCGTTCGTCCGTTCCTTCATTCATTCATTCATTCATTCATTCATTCGTTCATTCGTTCATTCACTCATTCATTCAAATTAGGGTCTCTTCGAAGCTCAATGACCGCTTTCTACCTAGTAGTTCGTTCATTAATTAATTAATTCATTCATTCATTCATTCATTCATTCATTCAAATTAGAGTCTCTCTTCGAAGCTAGATGACCACTTTCTACCTAGTAGTTAAATCGTTCATTCATTCATTCATTCATTCAAATTAGAGTCTCTCTTCGAAGCTAAATGACCACTTTCTACCTAGTAGTTCGTTCATTAATTCATTCATTCATTCATTCATTCAAATTAGGGTCTCTCTTTGAAGCTAAATGACCGCTTTCTACCTAGTAGTTTGTTTGTTTGTTTGTTTGTTCGTTCGTTCGTCCATCCGTCAGTTCGTTCATTCATTCATTCAAATTAGAGTCTCTCTTCGAAGCTAGATGACCGCTTTCTACCTAGTAGTTCGTTCATTCATTCATTCATTCATTCATTCATTCATTCATTCATTCATTCAAATTAGGGTCTCTCTTCAAAGCTAAATGACCGCTTTCTACCTAGTAGTTCGTTCATTCATTCTAATTATGTTCTGTCCTTTATTACATGTGCAGTCACTTCCTTTTGCAATTTGTTTGTCTGTTCATTTGTTTGTCCATGAATGGCAGCTTTCTACCTAGTCATTCATTCATTTATTTACAAAATATTTATTCAGTCAGCCATTCATTCAGTCATTCATTCTCTATATTCATGTCTTCATTTATTAGAGCAGCCACATCCCAGCTTTTACAGTCTTGTTTATAATCTGAGCTTTTCTGACTCTGAGGCAGTTTTATCTCTCCTTGAAAGCGACAGCCGGCCAGTCGCCCCACCTGTGGTCAGAGCACATGGCTTTGCAAGTCCAAAATTTCCAACAGCAGCTTGTGGCCAAATGCTTTCCTTAAAGAATTGCCAGTAAATGAATCTTCTCGCGTTCTTGTTTAGCAGTCTTTAAACAGCACCGTGATGTTTTCTTGCACAGGTCTTGTATTTTTCTCCGTCTGGCAGTCCGGTTGAAAGTGTATTGAATTGACGCGCGACTTCCTGCCTACATGGAAACGTGTGTTATTGGCCTTCGCACGTGGACTTGCAGTCAATATTAAATGGCTCCTGAGTGAAGTGCTTAGATAGCCTTGAGTTGAAATGGTGCGGTTAAAAAGGCATATTGAGTCCTGAGCAGCCTCACGGCGGGAGACGTGCTTTAAACAGGCGGCTAACACAACCTTCGTACTCGAAGAAACGCTCATGTAACGTTTACTTTGCCCCGTTGCAACTCGCCTACATTGTGACAAAGTTTCTTAAACTATGGATAAGCAAAGGTTTGGTGTTCGTACTAAACAAGAAACCACGTAAACACACACACACGTAATAAACCACTTTAGTCTAATTTTAAGAATCATATTTAATCATTATCATAATAACATTACTGTTTTTTGGTACTAAGTACCTTTTATTTTGATACTAAGTACCCTTTTGGTTTTTTGTACTTTTTTTGGTTTGGTATTAAGTACCCTTTATTTTTGGTACTAAGTACCTTTTTTGTTTGTTACTAAGTGTCCTTAATTTTTAGTGCTAAGTACACTTTTTAGTACCTAGTACCTTTATGTTTGGTTTACTAAGTACCCTTCACTTTGATTATTACATTTCCTTTATGCTTGGACCCCTAATAATAAATATAATATGGGTGGGGGACTTTGAAAGTACCACAGTCTGATTTTTGTGGCTGTGTGTGTGTGTGTGTGTTATTGTGTGTGTGTGTGTGTGTGTGTGTGTGTAGACAGCAGGTGGGTCTGCTCTTCGGCCCATAGAGGCAGCGGGCCATTGGCACACCTCAGGCTCAAACTGTCCAGTCAAGTGGAATGAGCTCCATAAACCTACAAACACAAGAAATCTCAACCACACACACACACACACACACACACAGAGTAGCAGACCTGGCCAGTAGGTGCTGCTGTATTCATTGTCCAAATGCAGAAATGCTCTTTTCAAACACACACACACACACAGATTATGCACAGTGCAAATGGCAAGCCACTGGAGGGATGTGTGTGTGTAGTGGAGGCCAGACAGAGCGGTGTGGTTGTGTAGCTGGGTCTGGCCAGCTTTAATGAGGCGCTGCCGTGTCTCCTCCAGCAGACCTGCACATCACACACTCCTCCCTTCCACTCGTTCATCCCCGTAAACCACAGACATGAATTAGGCTCGTACCACACGCCGGAGCACTTGAAGATCTCCACCTTCCTCTTCATCAGGCCTGTCTCAGCTCCAACACATCACTCACTACTACTCTATCCATTCACCTCAGCTATCTCTCTATCTTTCTGTCTTCCTCCCTCCATCTCTCTCTCTCTTCCTCCCTCCATCTCTCTCTCTCTCTCTCTCTACATATCACTCCTTCTTTCTCTATTCCTCCTTCCATCTCTCTCTCTCTCTCTCTCTCTCTCGCCTTTCCCTTCCTCTCCTCATCCTCTCTCTGCCCCCTTTTCTCTCTTTCCCTCCTCATCTTGCTCCTACTCTCTCTCTTCCTGCTTCTTTCCCTCCCTCCCTCTCTATCTCTCTCTTACTCCCCCCCCTCGGTCTCTCTCTTACCCTTTCCATCCCCATCCCAGAGAAGAAAGGGAGGCGGAGAGAGATGAAAGAGAGGGGGAGGGGAAAGATGCAGGGAGTGAAGGGGGAGCGTGAGATAGAAAAAGAATGAGAGAAGGAAAGAGAAAGACGTGAAGTGAGAAACTCCTCGTAAATCTGTGAAACTTCTTGGACTCGTATAAAGTTCCCGAGGCTTGGACTGGAAGATGGAAACACAATTTAAACTTTAATTAAAAAGAAGAAGAAAAGGGGATCTGCTTCTTACATCTCTCTCCCATCCTTGGAAGCGCTCTTCCGTTTCCCTCTTCTCCCTCTCCCTCGCTCTCCACGCCGTGCTGGTGTTCTGCTTGCTGAAGTGGCCCGGCCCTTATCTCATTTACAGCAGAAGCAGTGGCCGCTTAGAGTCCGCACAAACCTTCATTTCCCACTGAGACACCGCTTCATTTAGCAGAGAGAGAAGGAACGAGCGAGAGAGAGAATGAGGGAGAGAGAGGGAGAGAATGAGGGAGAGAGAGAGAGAATGAGAGAGAGAGAGAGAGAGAGAGAATGAGGGACAGAGAGAGAAGGAACGAGAGAGAGAGAGAGAAAAAGAGAGAGAAAGAGAGGGAGAGAATGAGGGAGAGAGAGAAGGAACGAGAGAGAGAGAAGGAGCGAGAGAGAGAGAGAGAAAGAGAGAATGAGGGAGAGAGAGAAGGAACGAGAGAGAGAGAAGGAACGAGAGAGAGAGGGAGAGAGAAAGAAGGAACGAGAGAGAGAGAGTGAGGGAGAGAGAGAAGGAACGAGAGAGAGAGAATGAGGGAGAGAGAAAAGGAACAAGAGAGAGAGAGAATGAGGGAGAGAGAGAAGGAACGAGAGAGAGAGAGAGAGAGAGAGAAGGAACGAGAGAGAGAGAGGGGGGGAGAGAGAGAAAGAACGAGAGAGAGAGAAGGAACGAGAGAGAAAGAGAAGGAATGAGAGAGAGAGATTGAGAGAGAATGAGGGGGAGAGAGAGAGAGAGAGAGAGAGAAGGAACAAGAGAGAGAGAGAGAGAGAGAGAGAGAGAGAAAGAAAGAAAAAAATGTGAGAGATGGGAGACACACACACTCAAACTCACATACACACCCACCCACTCACACATACACTCCAAAACACAACACCCACCCACCAATAGGTAACCCACCCACCCACTCACACACATACACATCTGTACACACTCATACACCCCATCACACCCACACATCTTTATACACACACTCAAACTCACATACGCCCTCTCAGAGACAGCCACCCTCCACACACACCCACTCCAAAACACAGCACCCACACACACCCACCAGTACACAACCCACCCACCCACACATACCCACATACACCCATACACACCCCATAACACGCACACATATACCTACCCACACAGGTACTATACCTTCTACACACACCCACCCATATACACCCACTCCAAAGCACAGCACCCACACACACCCACCAGTACACAACCCACCCACCCACACATACCCACATACACCCATACACACCCCATAACACGCACACATATACCTACCCACACAGGTACTATACCTTCTACACACACCCACCCATATACACACACTCCAAAACACAGCACCCACACACACCCACCAGTACACAACCCACCCACCCACACATACCCACATACACCCATACACACCCCATAACACGCACACATATACCTACCCACACAGGTACTATACCTTCTACACACACCCACCCATATACACCCACTCCAAAACACAGCACCCACACACACCCACCAGTACACAACCCACCCACCCACACATACCCACATACACCCATACACACCCCATAACACGCACACATATACATACACACACAGGTACTATACCTTCTACACAAACCCACCCATATACACCCACTCCAAAACACAGCACCCACACACAGACACATACACACATGCCCACCATCCCGATACACCCCCTTCCCCAAACACACACACCCGGATACACCCATACACACACACACACACACAAGAGCACACACACCATCACCTGTAGTACCTCAGACACACACACCTGCACACACACACACTTGTTAGCAACGCCCGATCCGATGTCAACAGCGGTGTCTCTTCTCCTCGACAACGTTGTTGCTAAGTTCCAGCGTCTCGTCGCTAAGTTCTCGGCGAGTTTTCCAGCGCGGCGGGATCCCGAATTCCCCCAAGTCGTTATTGTTCTCCCACTAAGGTGCCCCGGCCCGCTATGATTTGTGGGTAATGAGCTGGCGCCGAGGCCTGGCTTCAATTATTCTCACTGAGGGAGTGATTTCTCACTCGACGGCATTCAGCGCCTAATTCCAATCAGGACTTAACACGCTCGTAATCGCCCGCCCGGAAAACTCAAGAAGAAGGAGAGAGAGAGAGAGAGAGAGAGAGAGGGAGGAAGAAACAGCAGGGAGGGTAAATAACGAGGTGAAATATGGGCACCACCGACACAAGGTACAAGGCCTGTGTGTGTGTGTGTGTATGTGTATGTGTGTGTGGTGTTCAGGATGGGTGGAGAGACAGAGAGAGAGAGAGAGAGAGAGAGAGAGAGAGAGAGAGAGGAAAGATGGTACGAACACTTGGAATACTGAGAAGACGAGGAGCTGCCAGAGAGTTAACTAAGCGTGAGGAAAGAGAAAGAGAGACACAGAGACGGAGGGATGGGAGGTGTGTGTGTGTGTGTGAGAGAGAGAGGGAGGGAGAGAGAGAGACGTGGGAGAAAAAGAGGGAGATGGAGCGGTTTTAGGGAGAGAGAGAGAGAGAGAGAGAGAGAAAGGAAGAGGGTGAGAGAAAGAGAGGGCAATGGAGGAATGGGAGCGAGAGACAGATAGAGGGATGTTGAGAGTGAGAGGGATGGTGGGAGGAAGAAGAAAGTGAGAGAGAGAGAGAGAGAGAGAGGTGAAGGGATGAGAGAGAGCAGGTAGAGAGAGAGGAGGATGATGGAGGAATATAGAAAGAGAGACGGATGGAGGGATGAAGGGGTGACATGATGATGGGAGGAAGAAGAAAGAGAGGGAGATGGAGGGAAGGAGGGGTTGAGAGAGCAGGGATAGATGGTTGGAGGAATAGAGAGAGGGATGGAGGGATGAATGGGTTGTGAGGGAGAGAGAGAGCGCATGTGTGTTTTGGAGTGCATGTTTGTTGGTGTGTGTTGGTGTGTGTGAATTTCTGTGTTTGTGAGGGTGGTTGAGTGTGTGTGTGTATGCACGTGTGTGTATGTGTCTGTGTGAGTGTGTGTGTGTGTGTATGTGTCTGTGTGAGTGTGTGTGTGTGTATGCATGTGTGTGTGTGTCTGTGTGTGTGTGTATGTGTGTGTGTGTGTGTGTCTGTGTGTGTATGCACGTGTGTGTATATATGTGTGTGTGTGTGTGTCTGTGTGCGTGTGTGTCTGTGTGTGTGTGTATGTGTGTGTGTGTGTGTCTGTGTGTGTATGCACGTGTGTGTATATATGTGTGTGTGTGTATGCATGTGTGTGTGTGTGTGTGTCTGTGTGTGTGTGTGTTCAGCATTGGCCTCAGCTTTTTACATCAGACTGGTGAAAGTTCTGGACACAGAAGAGCCTCTTTTGTTTACAGAGTGTTGGAATTAGACATGCTTCAAAAACATTAACATCCATCACAAAGCCCACACTGTCGAAAACACACACACACACACACACCCCTGCTCTCTCTCTCTCACACACACACACACTCTGAGTGACACACACCTGCATGCAATTAAGCAGGCAACAAAACCACAGCCAGAAGATATGCAACACTGGCTTCAACTGGCACTGTGTGAAACGCGAAACTCGGCACGTGAACGTAACGAACGTGAACGAGTCTGTCCTTCCCTTCACCCGCCAAGCCGAGCGAGCGCTTCCGTGTGGTTTATTCGCTTGACGCTCTGGAAATGAGGTGGAAAACAGATTCTGGATATGCACTTGTCCAAAACTGACTGAATAATGCATCAGTGTTCTCAATATTGTTTTCGTTTTTCCATTTTATCAGCTTTTCCGTTTGTTTTCTTCGAAAGACCTCAAACGAATCGTCGCTTTGAAGAGGCTGATCACTGGGCCGATGAATCTCTCTCTCACTCTTTCTCCATCATTCTCTCGCTCCACCTCTCCCCCTTTATTAGCCACGTTTGCTGCACAATGCTTTCAATCCTCCAACGTGGCGTAATAAGCAACGGTTCGAATCGGAGCGGTGAATAGCGATCGGGAGGAGCTCGCGTCCTGACTAAACCCAAAAGAAAGAGAGAGAGGGAAGCATTGAAGACGGGGCAAAAGAAGACGACGAAGAAGAAAAAGTCCTTTCGAATCCAGCCGAGCCTCGTTTCATTTGCATGAGCGGTGAAGAAAGCGCGATTGAGCGTCCCGTTTAAGAACCGACTGCTTTTTCTGCTCTGACAGGGAAAGATGGAAGACAGAAACGGAAAGAGGTTTGTTGTCCGTGGGAACTGGAGGCCTGTACAGAGGCCTGACTGCAGGTGGCGGACTTCATGGAGGTCCGTCTGTAATCCGGGAGGTCCAGGGGCCAGCGAACGCACGAGTGACTGGACATTGCTGGGAGACCAGCGCTTTTGTCACGTTTAAATGAACAAAGCTGGACTACCTGCGGCGGGAAAGATCCTGACTTGCACTTTCACACTTTATATATAGCGCCACAGAAATCTCAAATTCTCACTCAGACGGAAAGGTGGCGACAGGGAATCGACAGCCGGACCGGACTCAAAGGAACGTCCATCTCGGCGGTGTTTTTGACCCATGTATTGTTCGTTCGTTCGATTTTTTTGCAAGAAACATTTTTCCCTTTAACGTTCTTTAATAAACCAAAATTAAATACAGTCACGTGTAACAATCACTTACAGGTCACTCCACATGCATTCACCGATTCTAACTACGACTTCTTTATCTGTAACCAACACTAAGTCTGCTGCTTAAACCTGAATCGAAAGGTCACCAGTTCAAGCCCCGGACCGGTAAAGGTACCACTGTGGTACTCATGAGCAAAGTGCCGCCCTCAAGCACTGCCCCGAAAAAGCTGCCCACTGCCCCTTTACGGATGGGTCAAATGCAGAGGTCATATTTGGTGTGTTCACAATGACAAATAATCACTCGCTTAAATCACTTCATCAATTCAGTCAATTCTAGTCTGCAGACTTCGCACCAGACTGTTGATGTAGTAGATGCCGCATTGTATAGGAGGTCACGAAACCGATTTTTTTGGCGTCATTACTGAGATTTTGGGCGAGTTGTAGTTTATCAGACATTTTTGAGTTTCAAAGTAAACTTTATCATCTCTGCTATATACTGTACAGATATACAGAGAGACGAGACGACATGGCTCCAGTTTTTCAGTGCAATAGGAAGTAAGAACAAAGAACAAATAAGGCACAGAATAAACAATATATGTGACCCTCCACGGCAAAACCAGTCGCTTGTCGCAAGCGTTCAAAATTGTGTTATGTCTTCATGAAAGGGCATAAACCAACCTTCAAAACGATACCTATATGGAATGAATCGGACGACATATGACTGAGATATCAACATTCAAAGGAGTCGGGTTTCTCCTGTCACGCCAAGTGAGAAACGGAGAAATCCGCCTTTGAAGCTGACTATCGACGTAGCACTCACAGACGCTTGGTGCGGTCGCGGCTACGTTTGTATTTACGGTAGCCTACGCTGCATTCACAGTCACACAGATAGCCTACCTGCGTTAGGTTAACTGAACTCGGGAGACGGAGATGGATTCCGGAGAAATATCTTCACGCTAGACAACCAGTGGATTTACCGTAAATATTGAAGTAGAGCGGTCAAAACAGAAACTTTTAACATTCTGCTGGAATTGAATTCCTCACCTCAAGAAAGTCACGTTTCTAGGATGGAAAGGGTACGTTTTTCAGCAAAATTTATTCACAACAGTACAGTATAGACCTTCCACTGTTTCAAAACACTAAAAACAAAAAATCCAAATACTTACCACACGTAACATAAACACTTGTTTTTCTTGGAAACCTCCGTTGCAAGAAGCAACTGCTTTCGCTGTGCAGAGTCACATATAAATAGAATACAAAATATACATTGTAAACTAGGAATGGAATATTAAATATAACTTCAAATTAGAACTAGAACTAGAAGTAGAGGAGAGACAGTTTGGATGCAATATTAACCTACAGAAGTGGAAATTGACTTTTACACTGAATGTGCAGGAGGTTAGAAATAGTTTCAATATGAAGTCTTTTAATAAAACAGTATCTCTTAAAAAGAGTCTGACTAATATTTAAGTTTGTGCAGATATTTTAACAGCAGTGGAGAACCAGAGTCTGTGCAACATATTTTTCAGTAATTTGTGTAGAAACAGTTAGTTAGAAAGTGACCAGTGATTTATACATTCAGTGTTCAGTGGTTGTGCAAATAAGTAGCGGCAGTGCAAAAATTATTAGCAGTGTTGTAGCAACAGTCATTTGAGGAGGATTACTATTTCAGTCGTCTGGCATTAAGTGTGTGCCAGATCAGCAACAGTTAGTCTGCTAGTGTAAACTCATCAGACGCCAAATTGGAACCCAAATCTGGACAGAGGATTAGGTAAAAGAAAGCTTCCGGTTGGTTTAGATTCTCTATGTGACGGGTTTTTAGACTCTTGAAGTCTTAACCCTCAAAATGCAGATTTTAGCCAGTGCATCGTAAAATTTGGCAGATTTGGCACAAGAGTCTTTCTTTCGTGTCAGCATCAACTTTTCTGCTTTCCGCTGGTGGCCTTGTTGGTAAGCTACGTGCCTACAGTACAATAGGTTCAAATCCAGCTTTATCTTGCTTGCGAACTACCACCACTGGGCCCGTGAACAAAACCCTTAACCCCAAGTTGCGCCTGCCGTGAATATCCTTGACCCAGATCATTTCTGGAACTGTTCCCTGAGCCTGACTGCATGTCAAAGAGGCTTTAGTGCGGTTCCTTTTTCCCCTCAGTCTTGAGAGGAAAAAAAACGCTGCAGTATTCTGAGGTGAAGGTTTGATATTCACTTCTAAAAGCACTCTCATGGTCCTCAGTCGCACTGTAATTTATGCCCACGTTCAACTCATGAACTGTGACAGAAAGCTGAACTTTGCCATAGTTCATGTTCTACGTTTTTTCTCCTCTGTTGTCTCACACATGGCAGGGAGTCCGCTGTGTCACGCTTGACTGCCCTAGCACACCTGACTGACAAGGCTAAAAATAAAGCGCCATGCTCCATGAGTCAGCGTTTTGCAAGCTGATTTTCACCACATTTTTTTTTTTTACTCCCTAAAGTGTCCCGTCCTTCTGACCACGTCGAACCCCTTCCTTCCTGTTTTTGTTCCAGTCTTCATTCACATTCCTCTTATTTTTCTCCTTTCTTTGCTCTGCCATTGTAGGCCTTTTTCAAAAGTGTGTGAGTTTGTGTGTGTGTGTGTGTGTGTGTGAGTGACCGGGTCACTCCAGTGACAAACCGCTCCTCTATTTTGCATTGTGTTGGGGTATAAAAGCCGCCTTATTCCCACCGAACAGAGAAAATAGCCGCTGAGAGATGCGGATGCTGAACCATGTGTTTAGAAGCGAGGCCCCACAGGGAGTTGACACTCGATACGAGTCCAGTTTCCCATCAATCCTCTCTTCCTCCTCCCTGTGGGCAGCAGGTGGTTGGGTTTGGATGCTAGTGCTGGGAGGTGAACTTTATCGGCGGAAGTTGGCCAAAAGAACAAAGAAATACAAACTCACAAAGCTTTTCTGGCAGAGTCAGGTCCTCACAACCCCCTAAAAACATCACGCAATGTATCCAAACGGCCACCCCGCAGCACCGATCAGCCACTCGGCCTTCAGACCCGTCAGACGCTTCAGATCACAAGAGAAAAGAAAATGAAGACGTGCGACAAGGTAGCGAGCGCTAATCTCCCAAATGAGCTCCTCACCAAGTAATGATCTGCAGCAGCGGCTTTGACCGGGCTTTACGTGCTGTTAAATTATTCACAGAGCGATGTGAAGTGTCTTCACTCAGAAACACCTCATTTATTGGCGAGAGTGAGTCCAGACGGCCCTTCAGCAAGCTGATTATTGCCACAAGTGACCCTCACATGGACGATTTCACCAAAAGCATCTGCCTGCCCGACTCCGGAGCAGGAAAAAGCAGGACTTATTTAATATGTTGTGGTAAGAAAAAAAAATCCTTTTTTTGGTATTTAATCCCGATGTTTTGGGGGTTTTTTTTGGTTTCTAATCCTAGAGTTAGGTCTCGATCCTCAAGCCGTGTGTTAATTTCAGATTTAGCGCTTTGGTTTCTGCGAAATCACACACTTGTTCGGTGACCTTCATAGCTTAAAGCTAGATTAATCACTCCGTTCAGAGTTAGAGAGACTATCCTCCCTCTTAATCACCTCCAAATGATGATTAATCGTACACAGGCGGCCGAGAGCTCGCTCAGCGCTCAACCGGATACGTATCCCGGCTCCTATTTCTCTTTCAGAACCATGAAAACGAGGAAGATGGGAGGGTTTTTCGGCCTTATGGTCACTGGGTGTTTGTGTTTGTGTTTGCGCTCGATCAGCTGAGCGTTGAAGTGAGAGCAGAACTAATCTGATGGGTAAGGACTGACCAAGCATATCTTTCTCAAGAGTTTTTAACCCTTTTCAAAAGTAAAACAAGTTGCATTGCGGATATTACTTTTCTTTTATATAGCAAACGTTTGAATCTGCAGTACAGCCATCAACTCGACGAGTGAAGTTTGAGGCCTGTATTTATTGTTTGTGTTTGCGTCTTGTGTGTTGACTGTAAAATTTAAGTAGCAGGGGCTAAAGCTGGGACGTGAACTCAGATTCTGAAGGGATTTTTCTGAAGGTTTGCATTAGGACAGATCTTCTGCTGGGATTTGCTAGTTTGTTGCACTATATTTCATCATATCGTGCACGTCATGAAGCTGAATAACAGTTCTTTCTGACCTTGTCCTGTGATAATCCGGCATCATTTCTGAATATAAATCTTGGTGCTGGAGGTTGTGTTTTTATAAATGATCAAGAAATCAAAGCCAAATCCCCGGCCCCGCCTTATCCTCGCTCCCGGGTTGCCACAGTGACGGCGTCGGGTCGGCTTCGGACAGATTTGCCGTAACTTGATTTTCAATAATTCATACCCTCTCCAAGCCCTCGGTGGCGTGCGAGAGCATTCCTGCCTGCGGTTATTGATGAGGGCCTCTGCGTTTTAGGCACGGTCGGGTTTAGGATTTATTTATTTCTTTTCAACTATTGACTGAAGTGATTGATTTAAACCCTCATAATTAGCCGGCCTAATTTAATTAAAGTGCAATTTAACGACGCCGAGGTCCCACCAAAGCGCGCCCTGGCATTGATAGATACGGCCGGGCTCGTATGAAAATCTCAGCTGACGGATGATGCATTCGCCGCACGGCCGTTTCATCGAACGGGGGAAGTGTGTGTGCTCGTGTGAGTGTGTAGGGCCATCCGGCAACGCTGCTCAACCTCCCTTTCCCCACCACCCCACCCCCAACAAAGCCGCTAACCTTCTCTGATCTGGACAAATGTGGCCGGCTCACGTTAAAAAAAAAAAAAATTTAATTTATCTAATAGCATTAAAAAGCTGTTTGGCTTTAATTCGCTTAAAGTCATTCACGTCATGGCCCGACTTTTTATACGCCATTAGCCGCGTCTTTTAAACGACAAACCGCAGACAGATTTAGGGGCCCTCTCTTGACTAAAAAAATATGGGCAAAATTGAGAGCGACGGACGTGCGGTGAAAGAAAGAAATAAAAAGAGGAAGAGTGGAGGGTGTTTATGGGAATGCGTATTGTGGAGGTGCTGATTCTTTTACAAACGCCTCGAAAAACCCTTTCACAAAAATGGAGGCCGTGAGAGATGAAGATGATAAGAGGAGGAAAAGACATTTTTAAGGAATGTAGAGAGAGTAATAGAAAAGGAAGGCGTTGGAGTGAGCGAGAATAAAAGAATGCAAGAGTGAAAGAGAGAAGATGGGGAAAGAGTAAGAGAGAACAAAAGATCGAAAGATTATGAAAGAGAGATGAGAAATGAAAAGAGTAAGTGAACGTGGTGAGGGAGAAATAGAGAGTGAGTAAAAGAGAGAGTGGTCAGAGGGAAAGAAAGAGTGAAAGAGTGGTGGAGAGACAAGGTTGTAACAGTAATGGAATAAAAAAGAAAGAGAGAATGAAACCGAGCGAGAGGAGAGTAAACGAGTAAGTAAAAGAGTGAGGGAGGGGGAGGAACGAGAGAGAGAGAATGAAGAGAGAAAATGAGGGAGATAGATGTAGAGTGAAAGAGTGAGAGAAAAGAGCAAGAGAGTGGGAGAAAGGGGAGAGAGAGAGCGAGAGCGAGGGGGGTTGGTAGGAAAGAAAGAGTGAGAGTGTGTGAGACACATTCTTCTCTCTCTCTCTCTCTCTCCCTTCGTCCCTCCCTCTTTCTGCCCTGTTACCGTGCTTTCACCGTGGAATTCAGGCTGGCTTCACCCATCCGTACCCAGCAACCCCACCCAGACTCGGATGTCGTCTTTTCTCCCCCCTCAGATTAAATTAGTCCGCTCATCTCTGGCTCCACTAATGACTTTAGACTGAGCTGAAGCCCCTCTTAGCATTTGTTTGTCCAGCGTAAATGCAAATAAGTGTCAAAAAAATGCTGAGCGGCGTGATCCATGGACTGGCCTAATGGGTCATTGGAGCAGGGGGAGTAAGCCGGGGGTGGGGTCGGTGTGGAAATTGCCCTGTAGGGGAACATGAAAGGGTTAAGAAAGGACCACCAGTCACGTCCAATTGAATCAGCCGTCCTGCGTCCTGCTTTAATTGGGTTAATGGAGGTTAGCTGGGAGGAACCGCTGTGTCATAATGCCTGGGTGGACTCGCATCATCTTGTTGCACTGGCATCATTGTGGCGATAGAAAAGAAGGTCTGGGCACTTTGGGGAGGTATCGGGAGAGGGAGTTGGAGAGTGCTTTTGTGATTAAGCCAAAATTTGTTAGGTCTAAGTAAA
This sequence comes from Distichodus sexfasciatus, assembly GCA_032718565.1. Lineage (NCBI taxonomy): Eukaryota > Metazoa > Chordata > Actinopteri > Characiformes > Distichodontidae > Distichodus > Distichodus sexfasciatus. The sequence continues at coordinate 41,938 of JAVGVS010000958.1, forward strand.
GTGGGATAAGACATAAAAAGATGTTGATCAAGAAGAGCAAGAAGAATGAGCGGAAGATGAAGAATATAAATACCAAGCAGCATCTTAGCATGAGGAAAATACCATTTCTGGACACTTCTGCAGCAGGAAGAGCAAGAACAAGAATATGATCAGGAAGAGCAAGAAGAAAAAGACCAAGAAGAGCAGGAGGAGCAAGTAGAAAAAGACCAAGAAGAACAGGAAGAGCAGAAAGAAAAAGACCAAGAAGAGCAGGAAGAACAGAAAGAAAAAGATCAAGAAGAGCAGGAAGAGCAGAACGAAGAAGACCAAGAAGAGCAGGAAGAGCAGAAAGAAAAAGACCTGGAAGAGCAGGAAGAACAGAAAGAAAAAGACCAAGAAGATCAGGAAGAGCAAGAAAAAAAAGACCAAGAAGAGCAGGAAGAGCAGAAAGAAAAAGACCAAGAAGAGCAGGAAGAGCAGAAAGAAAAAGACCAAGAAGAGCAGAAAGAAAAAGACCACGAAGAGCAGGAAGAGCAGAAAGAAAAAGACCAAGAAGAGCAGGAAGAGCAGAAAGAAAAAGATCATCAACAGCAGTAGGGGCAATAGGTGGTAGTGTTGACCCCGTGATCAGAGTGTCGCAGATTCAAGTGCCAGACCGTTAAAGGTACCATTGAGGTACTCATGAGCAAGGTACCATCCCCAAACACTGCTCCTTCCCAGATGGGTCAAATGCAGAGGTCACATTTTGTTGTGGTGGTGCAGTCAAAGTCAAAGTCAACTTTATTGTCATCTCTGCTATATACTGTACAGATACATAGAGAGACGAGACGACGTGGCTCCAGGTTATTTCCAGTGCAAACAAACAAAGAACAGTAGAACAGAGAATAAATAGGCAGTGGCACGACTAGGCACATGCACTTTGCTGTGTTCACCATGACCGATAATCACTCACTCAGTAGGAGGAAGAATAAGATCAGGAAGCACAAAAAACACAGCGAGAAGCACGATCAAGACAAATGAGGAAGAAATGCAGGACACGAGAACTTCTGGACACTTTGGGATGGTATTGAGAAGTATTTTGAGTGTCCTATTGCGGTCAAGCCAGATTTGTCACATTGAAGTAAGCCCAAGTGAAGCAGAATGGGGCTGTAAAAATGATCACTTATGGAGAGTAAATACAAAAGAAACTCAAGAAGAAGAAGTGTGTGTGTGTGTGTGTTTGGTGGCCTTCTTGGAGGTCGGGTGGCGATGTATATGATAATGCTCTTTGACCTGCTGGGCTTCCCACCATCTTTCCTCTTAGTGTGTGACAGACTCTCCCATCTGGACCAGGCATCGGTCACCCCCCAAACATTCCTACAATATACAGCAGCCTGGATGAAGAAGAAGAAGGAGAACACTGATTACGTCGCTCTGGATAAGAGCATCTGCTAAATGCTGTCAGTGTAAACGAGCAAGAAGATGAAGAGCATGAGAACAGGAGCAAGAAAATGAAGCAAGCAAGAAGAAGTTAGAAGAAGAAAGAAAACGGAGAACTGAGAAGAGCAAGATGATGAACAAGCAAAAAGATGATCAAGAACAAGAAAAAAGAACTAGAAGACATCCTTTGTGTCATGTCCGTCAGCCTGTCTCACCGTCCTGTTGTCTTTCTTTACTGTGTCTTTCTCTTTTTTCTACAGTCTCTCTCTCTTTCTCTCTCTCTGACTCAATAATCTAATGTATTGGCAATCTAATCGGCCGCCTCGTAACCTTCAGCTCTCTGATGAGGCAGAGCTGAGTGGCTCTTGGACTCCACCCAGATCTGATACAAACACACACATACACACACTGTCTCACTCACACACACACACACACACTTATTTTCGGTCAGTAAAATGTGCCCTCCTGATAGCTCTGGGCCGTCATTGAATGTCTCAGCAGCTCTGCTGGTGTAAATGCCCTCTCTCCTCTCTCGGCTTGTGGGGTCCGGCGAGGGTCTCAGGGGGGAACGATGGACGAGCTGCTCTGTTAGCTAGCATGGCTCTCTGGCTAAGTGCCTCTGTTCTGGCAGATGGACAGACAGAAAGGGACACCCGAACTGCTGCCAGCCATTGGAAAGTATGTTTTCTCTCGCGCTCTCTCTCTCTCTCGCTCTCTCTCTCTCTCATCCTCCATGCTTGCCTCTTTTGAGCAGCAGTCCCAACCCAACATTAAGGGACAGAAACTTAATCCACAGATCTCTCTCTCTCTCTCTCTCTCTCTCTCTCTCTCATCCTCTGCCTGACTTGTTACATTCGGTGACAGAAGAAAGCAGACGGATCATGTATAAGTCACTTTGTGACAGCAGCCGTGCTTGCCTCTTTTAACCAGCAGGCCTAGCATTAAGGGGTCCTGTAAGGAAATCCAGAAGTTTCTCTCTCACTCTTTCTCTCCCTCTCTCTCTCTCTCTCTCTCTATTTCTAAGTCAAAGTCAAAGTAAACTTTATGATCATCTCTGCTCTAGACTGTACACATATACAGAGAGACGAGACGATGTGGCTCCAGTTTTAACAGTGCAGCAAGAAACGGGGAGCAAAGAACAAATAGGGCACATGGAATAAACAATATATAAATAAAATATAAAATATACATTTTAAACTAGAGATGGAGTATCAAATATCAACTTTAAACTAGAACTAGAAATAGAAGTAGAAAGAGAGACCATTTGGATGCAGTATTAACCTACAGAAGTGGAAATTGACTTGTACACTGAATGTGCATGAGGTTAGTAACAGTTTCACTATGAAGAATTCTATATCCAGTCTATTAATAAAACAGTATCTCTTAAAAAGAGTCTGACTAACATTTAAGTTTGTGCAGATATTATAACAGCAGTGGAGAAGTAGAGTCCGTGCAATACTTTTCAATAATTTGTGCAGATACAGTTAGTTACACCCCGTTTATCCCACCCCTGCTCGTCTCCTGAAACAGCCAAATGGAGATATACCACTTAAGGCTCTTTTCCTTACGTTGCTGTCCAGAACGTGTGGACCCGCTGGAGGAGGAGTTGTTTGACTCAAGGGCAACGTTTGCAGTTTTGAGGACTTCATCTCAAGCATATTTTGCCAGATTTGCATGATTCATACTTCTGATCATTTAGCAGTCGGTAGCACAAAAAGGTGCTGTGGCGGACCCGGGGATCGAACCCAGGACCTTCTCGAGTGTGAGGCGGCAGCGCTAATCACTGCGCCACCGTGCCGCCCCACCTCTCATTTCTTTATATAATACTAGGAAAATGAGACAGAACGTAGTGATCGATTGCACCATATGCAAACATTTAAGTACTGTTGCTGAAGACTATATTAAATACACAATAAGCTTTGAGATTTTGGAGGTAATTGGAGGTGGACTGTTTACACCCCAATCGCTGTGTCATAAAGGGGGGTCGACGTGGATGTGTGAAAGGCTTCAAGTGCACATTTATCTATATTTATGTAGAATAGCGCTCCTCCAGAACTACCACCATTGGGCCCGTGAGCAAGACCCTTAACCACAAGTTGCTTGATCAAGACTGTCCGTATAATTAGAAAACGGAAGTTACTCTGCACAAGGGCATGTGCTAAATGCCATGAATAGTTAAACATATACTTTACGTCAAAGCTACTTGAAGGAGAGGTTTGGTTCCGAGTTTTGCCTCGAAATTGCCTCGTCTCAGAAACAGGTTCACTTAAGGGCTGGTTGTCAAGACAAGTCTGTGTGTGTGTGTGTGTTTCCCCCCCCTCCGTCTCCGCTGTTTTTCATATAAATGAATGTTTGGGTGACATGTAATTAAGGCTGTGACAGTAGGGGCGTGTCTGGAGACGGAGGTGATTGACTCGTTTTCACAGGCTCGGCTCGCTCGCGAATCGCCGCTCTTCCTTTGGGTTTTTGTGATGAAATTTTCATCGCCCTCTTCCTTTAACCTCTCCGACAAAAGGGGGACATGGAGATCGAGGGAGATGGAAGAGAGGGAGGGGAGGAAAGAAAGAAAGAAAGAAAGAATGAGCGAGAGATCCAGACAGCCTCTCCAGACTGTAGGACGCGTTCGGTGGAGGGTGACAGTCTGAAAAGGCTGAATGCATTTCCATATAAAGCCGGGCGAAGTGCTTATTTAGCCGCGCTTGACATTTCGGCGAGAGGCGAAGGTTAAGGGTGAAACCGGCGGAATATTAATGCTCGCGGCTAACAAACCGGCACGGGGTCCCGCCTAGCGTCTAGACGTTGGAAACGACCCTCCGTCGAGGGCCCCGAGTCAAATTAGAGGAGGAATATTCACTTGTCATTATGCAGAGCGTTCGCCTCTTAAATGCAGATCCCCTTGATTGGAGAGGGCATTACGTTTCTGTTGTGTTCCAGCGAGAACCTGGAGATAAAATTTGAGGCATTAGTTTTACTTTAGATCTACTCTGTGTTTCTTTTTTGTTTGAAAAGCAACAGACCTAGGATTTTTCACTTTTACATATGGTGCAAACCCTCTAATAAGCAAGTCTGGGCAAGAAAGAGGAACTAAGACCCAAAAGGGAATTCTGTTCTCCTCTGGGCCACGGCAGGAGTTGAGCTCCTGCTTTTGAAGTGTGCATGAGTGCATTAGATTTGAAAGCTTTAAACGGCAAGTTTCAAGTGAAAAGGCCTCTGTAGTACCGTCTTCTTGAGAGTTTAATGGCTTCCTACAATTTACAGGTCATTGTTCGTTTTGGCAGACACTTTAGATTTTAGTTTGTCACATTTTAGCCTGTCCTTCATATCTGTACTCCGTTTTTAGATGACGAAAAGCAGTTACTGTAGTAGTCAAGATAAACTTTGTCATCTCAGCTATATGCAGGCATACAGAGAGACGAGACGACGTGGCTCCAGTTTTCACAGTGCAAACAACGAAGAACAGGCAACAAAGAACAAATAGGGCACATAAAATAAACAACATATAGTAGTTGGGGTGGTGGTGCTGGTGATGATACTCGCCTCTGGACCAAGGGGTTGTGGGCGCGAGTCCAATCTTCAGCACTACCATCACTGGGTTACTAAGCAAGACCGTTAACCCCAAGTTGCTCCAGGGAAACTGTCCCTGAAAATAGCTAAATGGAAGTGACTCTGGATAAGAGCGTCCACAAATTGCCATAAATTTAAGCGTAAGTTACGTTTCAGTTTTTAAAATGTTTAACATTTAGGAGTTATAAACAGCTAGCAAACCCTTTATGCCAGCCAACATTAGCCTGACATAATAAATTACAACAAAATTTGACATCTGCATTTGAGCCATCCGCGAAGAGGGCCTCTGATATGGGCAGCGGACCGAGGAGCAGTGCTTGGGGTCTCTACCTTACTCGCAAGTTACTCAGTGGTGCCTTTACTCGTCCAGGATTCGAACCAGCAAGCTTCCGATCACGGTGACAACTCCCGAACTTTTATGCTACCAACTGCTACCCCAACTGCCAGCCTTTATCATCACTCATCTGTTTTTAACATCTTGTCTAAATCGTGGGGGTGAAAAACGAGATTGTAGAGCATAAATTAGCCTCATACTTTTCATTAACGAAATGTACAATATTCGTCTAGGCATCTAGGCAATTTGTTGGTGGTAAAATTGTCTTGGATAGAGAAAGAGTGAGAGAGACGAAAGAAGTCGCCCTTCTCTTATCTGATTAGCTGCAGGCTCAGGCCTCGGTGACCCCGGCCTGATTGATTGAGTATGGGGGGGGGGGATCGATTACGGTAGTTTTTTTTTTTCTCTGGCGACCCGCCGAACGCTCCTGATTTAAAAAGGCGAGTGTTACTCTCATCCCTCGCTCAATTAGATTAGAGAGGCGGAGAGAAAGAGAGAGCAAAACAGAGCTCAGGTTGACGATGCACAGACCGCCCTCCTTCACTCCTTGACTGACACTTTATTTTCTCTTGCCCTCCACAGGAAGAAGAGATGGAAGAACGGAGGAGAGACGAAGGCCGCAACGGACGGATAGAGCCGGTGGGCCGGGCCGACTCTTGCGTGGAATCGATCAGTCTAGAGTAAGCCAAGTCCGAGACGGTCACCCGCCTCCTGATCCGTTCCTTATTTTTCCACCATCACACCGTTCGTCCGAGGAAGCCTTTATGACATTTGGCTTCATTAATTTCACATCCAATACAAATAAGACCGGCTCAGGGGCTAATAAAAGCTGCCAGAGCTCCTCGTTGGGTTCCTCAGTCCCGCTGTTGATTGTTTGCTCTCCTTTAAGCCCAGCTCTCGTTGTAATTTTCCAGATTCGCCGTTAAAACCCTGAACTAAATCCCCTTCCCCCACATACTCCAGCCTACTTTAGGCCTCGGTTTGATCCTAATCACTTAATTGAAGTGTCTATTTGGGTCCTTCATCGACCTACACGTCTTAATGGCTGTCGGGATTATAGATGGTCTCCCTGCAGGAAGAGAGAAGGATCCAGATGGTTCCTGCAGAGGCCTTCCGATCTTCCTTAGCGACGCCCGTTTTTCTCGTAACTCACTTGCTTTGATCATTTTGTTTCTCGTTCCATTTCTCACTTCTTCTCCCGTTTAACAGGGACCTGCTGAAACCGGTGGAGGTGTCGAACGGCGGCGGGCCGCTCGGGATCCACGTGGTGCCATTCAACTCCAGAGACTTGAGGTAAAGTACCACCGGTTTGCTTCTCTCTCTTTTTCTGCCGCTCTGTATTTTTTTTTGTTTTTCCCTCGTTAACCTACAAACTCGGCCTCCTTCGCCGCCGACGCCTCTCTCGTCCTTTTAATCCAGCTCCTGCGAGTGCCAGCTTGTTAAGCCGTTTGTCCTTCGCCCTCCCAGTCTTTGATTCTCTCTCCGTTTTCTCTCGTCCACAGCAGCTCCTCTCCTGGTTTTAATGGTGACTCGCTTTGTTCTACATTTCTGCCCTTTCTCTTTGGAACTGTCTCTTCATCACCACACATCATCACTTCCCTTCTCCAACATGAGCCATATTTTTTCTTCTTCTTCCTCCTCCTCCTCGTCCTCCTCCATGTCATTCTCGTTCTCTCTTTTCTTTGCCTCCTCCTCAAGGACTACCTGACAAAAAACTCAACAGATTTCTCCTTGACTGCGCTGGCCATTTTTTTTTCCTGAGTTTCGTTCCAGAGCTCTTGTGGAATAATAAACTGAGCTTTCTGTTGTTTAGGCCTTGAGAGAGTCCACTCAACACCGAGTTGGTGACTTTGACCTCTGTTTGGAACGGAAGGAGGGAGGGAGGGAGGGAGGGAGGGAGAGGACACAAGAAAGAGACAGGGCTTTATGGACGTTTGGAACTGGCCCACCCAATCGCTCTAACACGCCGGAACCAATCAGAGTAAAAGCTCTCCTCGAACACCGACACTGGCTGCCTCTGTAGCGCTCTAGCGTCCAAGGTCGAGCTCCGGCATGAAATTCACTAACGAACAAACAGAAGTCCGCCTCGTCCTCAGACGTTCTGGCCGTGGGTCATAAGCGGATTTTCCTAGGGTGCTTCTGGTGCTAGAAATCTAGGAATAAATCGTTTTCAAAATGGTTTTGTTTTGAGCAGAAACATATTTATTAGGGATGCACGATGATATCTGAATCGTATCGGAATCGGTCTATAATTGCATTTTTTAAAAGTTATTGGCTTCGGGCCGATGCTTAGATTTATCGTTATTTCCAGCCGATATTTGATGATGCGTTTATTGTATGCCGGATAGGTAGCACTTCTGCCAGGCATGTCCTGCGCCCTCTGTCTTAAAATGTCAGCGTTAAAAGTTATTTTGTGCCAACATTCTGAGCGTGCAGTGGAACTTGAGCGAGCAAAATCTCTAGTCTTCACGTGCACAACAAAGTCAGCTTTCACACTCACTCGACTTGACACTGTGTTAGAAATATCAGAGCCATGGTGTCATTTTGGTACCACAATTCTGAGCATGCAGTGGAACTTGGGCGAGCAAAATATCTTGTCTTTGTGCTTGACTCTGCCTTCCTCGTTTATCAGCATCAGCATCAAGAGACGTAAGCGTGAAAAACAGCGCATATCGGCATCTGTCTGTAATTACCATATCGTGCATCCTTTGTATTTAAATTGCGTTTCAGTGTTCTTGGTTTTTTTACTTTCCTTCTGTTCTCTATACAACTCAAAGATGTGCAATAAAATCTGCGTTAGAGTGCTCTTCAGCAGCTATAGATTCTGTTCGTACCTGGGAACAAATCTTAAATAAGACCACATGCAAAGATTGCATGTGGATCCAAATCGTCGTAAGAAGCTGTGTGAGTTCTAATAACGCATTTCTGGAGATTCAAGATTCAAGAGAGATTTACTGTCAATACAACAATATACACAGTATACACTACCAGTCAAAAGTTTGCACACACCTTCCCACTCTATGTTTTATTCTCTATTATCATGACTATTTCCGTTGTAGATTCTCACTGAAGGCACTATGAATGAACACATATGGAATTATGTAGTAAACAAAAAGTGTGAAATAACCCAGAACATGTTTTATATCTTAGATTCTTGAAAATAGCCACCCTTTGCTTTGATCACTGCTTTGCACACTCTTGGCATTCTCTCAAAGAGCTTCATGAGGTGGTCACCTGAAATGGTTTTCCAACAGTCTTGAAGGAGTTCTCAGAGATGCTGAGCACTTGTTGGCCCGTTTGCCTTCGCTCTTCGGTCCATCTCATCCCAAACCATCTCGATTGGGTTTGGTCAGGTGACTGTGGAGGCCAGGCCATCTGGTGCAGCACCTCATCACTCTCCTTCTGGGTCATATAGCCTTTACACAGTTCATTCATAGTTTTGATGCCTTTAGTGAGAATCTACAATGTGAATAGTAATGAAAATAAAGAAAAAACATTGAATGTGAAGGTGTGTCCAAACTTTTGACCGGTAGTATACAGCGTACTGAAATGCCGTTTCACTCAGGCCCCCCATTTGGTGGTTCCGACGGGCATTGAAACTTAAACTAAAGATCAGAACACGAAAATGGCACCACGGTTTGGACCCGGCGTGGCCACTGCAGCCTAGCGCACCTCCTAGTAATAAAATAATTACTCTGTCTCTGCCTCATTTCTCTTCTCTTCATCCCTCACTCCCTCCCTCTCTCTCTCTTTAAGAGTAGACGGTGGAACTTATTCAAGATAAACAAATAAATATGCGTCAAAGACTTCGCCGGGCAAAGAAGCGTGAGAAATAGTTTTGACCTCTTAATCATGAGCGGTTTTGTGCCAGTTGTAAAAAGTAGGTCCGGATTCAGTCGATTCGAAGTCTGTTTAGTAAAGGAGTAGAAACCCTCCCGAAGGACACGATAAATAAGTGGCATTTCCACTTCATTACGATTTCTTTTTGTTCTCTGTTTCTGATTATGTTCACCCCAAATTGCCTGCAGTAAATATTTGTTGACCTTTTCTGATCATGTTCACCGAAAGTAACAGTCGGATATATATCATGAGTCATTTTATTTTAATAATTCCAGTAGCAGTCAGTGTGCCTTGGCCTTTTAAAAGTGTCTGTTTTTAACACAATCAGAAAGCATTACTTTAAGGCTGGTCAGTGTCTTTTTATTTATTTATTTATTTATTTTCATGTCTGACATGTTTTGCGCGAGAGTGATTTGTCGTCGTGTGCAGGCTGAGCGGCAGTGTTCGAGCTGCTTGTGCAGCCTCTTGTCCAGCTCCTGTAATGACTGTCAGAAGCAGCAATTATCCCCAGCGTCTGCATCAGCGCAACACACACTCCTAATGGCTTCATCAGGGCCAGTGGCAGCGTGATTGGCACAGACTACACCGCACCACTCTCATTAGCATTCTGATAGAGGGCACGCGGGTCACGAGTAGGGGCGCCCAGAGAACGAGGGACAGCGAGAGGAGAGAGAGAGCAGAAAGAGACGGCAAGAGATTGAGACAGAACCGACAGAGGAGACGGTGGAGAGATAAAGAGGGAGAGAAGGAGGGAGTGAGAGATGAAGAGAAGAGCAACGAGGCCGAGACAGAAAAGAGAGACGGAGAGGGAGCGAGAGAGAGGGGTGGATGAAGAAGGAGGGAGAGATGAAGAGAGGAGCAACAAAGCCAAGACAGAAAAGAGAGACGGAGGGAGAGAGAGAGGTAGATGAAGAAGGAGGGAGAGAGGGAAGGAGTGATGGATGAAGAGAGGAGGCAGAGACAGAAAAAAGAGATGGAGGGAGAGAGGGAGAGATAGAAGAAGAGAAACAGGAAAGAACGACACAAAGTAGACAGAAAGGTGGAGATGGAGAGATACAGCAGGAGGAAGACACGAAGGAGAAAGACGGGAGAGAGAGAGAAGGAAAGGGAGAGGGAGGGAGGGAGGGAGGGAGGAGGCAGAAGAATTAACCAAGAAAAACATGAGTGAGAGAAACAGCAGTGGTGAGAGAAAAAGAAAGGCAACAACAGTGATGGAGAAAACAAGAAGAAAGCAAGAAAGAAAGAAACAAAAAAATGCAGAGACATATAGAGTGAGAAACAGCAAGAGAGAGATCAAAGATGGAGGGATACAGAAAGAGATGTGTGAGACAAAAAAGAGAAACAGCATGAGAGAGACAGAGAGAGAGAGAGAGAGAGAGAGAGGGAAACTGGGACACAGAGAGACCCACCTCAACTGGATTGAAGCATCTGTTGCTGAAACAATCACACACACACACCCCTACCTAAGCACACACACACCTACCTAAGCACACACACACCTACCTAAGCACACAC
>JAVGVS010000959.1:0-30000 GCA_032718565.1 Distichodus sexfasciatus
GGTCAGCATCAGAGGCCTCGCTAGTCTCGTAAAGTCTTCAAATCACATACAGGGGAAACTCTGGGAACTGTCAGTTACCTTTCCCCCTAAATGTCTCAGTAAGCTGTTAAGTGTTGACCGGACTGTAAAACACTCTGCTCTCGGCCTGCATCAGCGATTCGCAAGCATCAAAGAGACATCTGCACGCTGTCGAAGGCGTAAAGGCTGCAGCTCCATCTCCCCCAACATCAAACACCAGCGCCATATTGGACAGGTCAAATTCAATCTGCGCGCACATCATTTCATCCACCGGCTGACTGTAAGCCATTAGGGGAATCCGTGTGTGTGTCATGTACAGGCAAACGGATTAACAACACTGGCAGAATAAGAGCTGACGAGGGTTTAGCGAGAGAAACGTGTTGCTGGTGACGTAAGACCTTCATTACAGATGAGCTGCTGTAAAACTTACAGTCCATTTAAAATTGAAATCAAGTTTGTTGTTTAAATTTCATTTTAATTATACAAAAATTTCCTTTCATTTAAAACGTCTCGCAGTATGAATTCCAGGTTCAGGACGAAAATAAAATCTTGCAGGTTGTGATATTGCCTCTTCCGCTTCAGTTTCCCAAAGACAAGAATGTGTTGTTGTTTCTGTCGTTGCAGACAACAATTTGGTGCAATTTTGGAGAAAAATCTATTTTAAATAAAATTAACTATATCTATAAACTTAACAATAAAAGTAATCAGTTTTATTACAATTAGTTCAATTACAAAGTACACTGTGAACATAATTATAATTATGAACATTATGTAATTATGTAATATTTAAAACAATATTTCATGCCATTTTAACTAGCTTTATTTATTTGATTTTCCTTAGGGTCAGGGTTAGGTTAGGTTTAACCCTTGACATTTTAAGGCAGCAATTGAACTGAATTGAACTTATTATAATCTACAGTTTTAAGTTAATTTGGTGTTTAAACATTTCAATTAAATTTTAATTAAATTTTTTAATAAACTTCAAAACCGTCAAACTGTTGATATTTCATACATTATTGTTTAAAATTGATGCAAACGAAAGAAGTATGTTAACATTTCTTTAGTACAGTAATAAAGTACAATTACTCACGTACTGTACACCATTGTTTGGTGTAAAGTTTGGAGATTTCCCTCTGGTTTTGCCTCCAATTAGAGTTTTGATCCGTCGTCACCCTTACAAAAATTTTGGCTTCTGGCAGTTGACATTAACCTTTGGCCATGTTGCGGGAAATTTGCAGCAAGGTCATGTTTTCACATGTACAGTAAATTAGGTTTGTATCGAACATGTGGTGGATTTCTAACTTCAAATTTGTAAATTTGCCTCCAAAGGTTCACTGTAAGTTTGCCATTATTGGCAAATTGTTTTGGCAAATCACTAGCAAATACATTTACCACTAGTGGCTGACAATAACAAACTTCTGGAAACATTCTGGAAAACTCCACAGTTTGCCACAAATTAACCACAAGTTTGCCACAAACGTGCCACAAACATTTGGTTTTCATAAGGGCAATAACCCTCAAATGACCAGCTTGAACCAACTCAAAATCCCAAATTCTGTTTTCTGTCCTGCTTTTAATTCCTGAAAACTCCGAAGTAGTTTAATAACTTTCCGTTTTCTTTTCCATAATTTTTTCCCCCAAAAACGACGGCCTTTCCGATGGCCAAACATCGGATTTATTCTGGCTTGTGAGTCAGCGGAGGGCGTCTCCTTCCTCCTTCTCCTCCTCCTCCCCCTTTTCTCCTGATGAAAGAGGGAGAGTGATTAATCACCACCGTCTGCTTTTGATCTTTGAAATGAAAGAGACGGAGGGTGAAAAAAAAATCGTTTGAAACGAGCGATCGAACGGGATCGTGCTGAGCAGCAATCAGCCAGCCGGGAAGAATATTAAGAACAATTGCAAATTAGAGAAGGGAGTGGTGCTGGAAAATAAAATCAAGTGGTAAAATAGAAGAGAAAGGAGCTGCAAACATCTGACTAAATGGTAAATTTTTAGCAAAACAGCAAGTGAAGGTTTATAATTAATATATATAACTCAAATTAGCCACTTATATAATGCACTAATGCACAAGTAAAATGGTTGACGCAAAAATGACCATCGCAGATAACACACACACACACAGATACTGTATACCAATATATTTTGTCAGTGAGATTTTACTTCAGTGCGTAGTTCTTGCGTCGTCCTTAAACTAGGTGTTTCATCCCAATATAATATTACAGTGTTTTAATGGGCAACAATTTGACGTCTGCCAAAATCACAAAGTCTGCTATGATATGATTTCCATTCAGGGATGCGTTTCCCAAAAGCATAGTTGCTAACTACGTTAGCAACTAACATAGTGTACATTAGCAACTAACATAGTGTATATGAGCTACTAACATAGTGTACATTAGCAACTCAAATAGTCTACGTTGGCAACTAACATAGTGTACATTAGCAACTAACATAGTGTACATTAGCAACTACCATAGTGTACATAAGCTATTAACATAGTGTACATTAGCAACTAACACAGTGTACATTACCAACTACCATAGTGTACATAAGCTATTAACATAGTGTACATTAGCAACTAACACAGTGTACATTAGCAACTTACATAGTGTACATTAGCAACTAACACAGTGTACATTAGCAACTTACATAGTGTACATTAGCAACTAAGTGTGTTAGCAACTACCATGGTGTACATTGTAGCTACCGCCAGTGTATAAGCTATTAACATAGTGTACATTGGCAACCCCTAGCACAGTGTGCATTACCAGCTTCTGCATAGTGTACATAAGCTATTAACATAGTGTACGTGGCAACTTCTGCATAGTGTTACCGGCCTAATAACCATAGTGTGCATTGTAGCTAACACAGTGTACATTACGACTAACATAGTGTACATTAGCAACTAACACGGTGTACATTAGCAACTTACATGGTGTACATTAGCAACTAACACAGTGTACATTAGCGACTAACATGGTGTACATTAGCAACTAACTAACATAGTGTACATTAGCAACTACCATAGTGTACATAAGCTATTAACATAGTGTACATTAGCAACTAACACAGTGTACATTAGCAACTACCATAGTGTATATTAGCAACTACCATAGTGTACATTAGCAACTAACACAGTGTACATTAGCAACTTACATAGTGTACATTAGCAACTAACAGTGTATATTAGCAACTACCATAGTGTACATTAGCAACTTACATAGTGTACATTAGCAACTAACACAGTGTACATTAGCAACTAACATAGTGTATATTAGCAACTACCATAGTGTACATAAGCTATTAACATAGTGTACATTAGCAACTAACATAGTGTTGCTAATGTGGTTAGCAATATGTTAGCAACTATGCTTTTGGGAAACACACCCCTGTTCAGTGCAGAAGCCAGTCATTAAACATGAGACAGTCACATGCTGATATTCCAACACACTCACATTTATATCAAACCACAAAAGCAACTAAAATGTCATTTGACATTATATCTGAGCTCAACCAAACATTTAAATTAAAACACATTTACTTTTAGTAAAAATATAAAATATGTACGATGCCTGATCAGTGTTTTCATTTTGGATCGATGCTCAGGGCTCGTTGATCACTGAGTTGATGTATCGATGCAGATCAATGTACCGTTACATCTATAGTGGTCCGGCCCTGCTGCAAATGTGAAGTGATTATAACATGTGATCTCCTCGTATGTCCGGCTGGACTGACCGTCCACCCCAGGTCCCTACCAGCCAACAAAAGGAGGGAGTGTATGACGTCCCAAAGCGACATCCAGTGAGTGGAGTTGTGTGTGTGTGTGTTTGTGTGTGTGTGTTTGTATCGTTTTGCAACCTTTTTTTGTTTAATTCCAGTCGCTAAAAATCCCTGGTTTGACGTTTCACAGCTTCATCGTGTTCCATGCTCTCTGGCTGATGTGTTTTGCAGCAATGTGTGTGCATTTGTGTGTTACTGCCTGATCTCCCAGTGTGTGTGTGTGTGTGTGTGTGTGTGTCATGGAAGTAGCTGACGAAAAGAGAAGGTTTGCTGGATGTTTAATGTGCTGGGTTGCTCTGCATGCCGTGTGCTTGCCTGTGCTTTGTGTGTATGAGCGGCTGATGGTGTCCGTGATGATGCCAAACCTTGGTGGCATCGTGTTAATGCCCCGTTGCCGTACCTGGTCTAATCCCAAAACCAACCTGGCTGGCACCTGTGTACTATTTGTGCAACTTTTTGGCTGCCTGAACTCGGGAGATTACAAAGATGACCGGTCATTTTCGGAGAGATGAGAAGATCTCAAGGTCAAACAACAATGTTATTATACTATTGCTTCTAATAGCAATTTTTAAAACTGGACAATTAATCGATAATTAATCAGATGTAATATTTTCTTTTTGTATTTTTAACATTCTATTAATACGTTTTTATGGTACAATTCTCTTAATACCTTCTCCATTGTGTGTTCATGTAATGTCTCTTTAAAATCGTACTACCAAGTTGTCGTCACGTGACTGCACCCTATAGAGCTGTGTGTGTGTGATTCCTTCAGTTATTTAAAAATTCACAGATATGCTCTCATTTAATTAGGAAAAAAATCCTAGCTTTAATAGTTGAGCATATTCACAGTGCAAAAAATACAAAATATTGATTTTTTAATAGTAATCAAGGTATGTGTAATTAATCGTGATATCGATTTGAGCTCATATCGCCCAGCTCTAGCGCCTAATTGACCTCGATCTCTCTCTCTCTCTCTTTTAGAATGGCTGGTGAATTCACAGCCGTTACATTTCGGAAAACAGCCAGTCCTCTCATGCTTTCGATCGCTCTCCCCCGTTGCCTCTTGCAAGTGTTATTGCTGCTCTGTTCATTCAGTCCTAGCTTTGTTGAATTTAAGTGCCCCATGCTACCCCTCCCACCCCACTTTTATCCCCGTTTTATCGCAGCCCTTGGTCCGCTCCATAGACCAATTAAAAATCACCTGTTACTTAATCAGGTGATGGTTCAAACATAATTCTCAGGTTTTCAGATTTGGGGTTATTTTCTGCTTTTGTCGAATTCCACTAAAGCCCCCTCCCTGCCCACCTTCCCTGCAACCTACTTCATACTACAGAATTTGATGTCTGTTTTACTTTATGCTTCTTTTGGCCTCCATGTTCTGTTGCTACACACTTTCTCTTCTGGGTTTTATCCCACCTGACTTCCTACCTCTCTCTCTTTCTCTCCTTCATCCTCCCCTCCCTCTGTCTTTTTTATGCTCCATTTCACAGCTGTGGCCCTTGCATCCGTCCATCCATGTGTCCGTCCTTTCGTTCGTTCGTTAGTCCGCTCGCCACGACCGCTTGCGTGATCAGTCAGGCTGCCGGAGATTAGCCAGACAGCCTTAATTAAGTGGGCTGCATTAAATGTATGCAAAACACAGGCATGCAGATAATTAGGATCTCCCGGGTGACGCTTAATTGATAGGTGGTTGGTACGATGAAGATGGAGGAGCGAACGAAGGGATACGGTGGGAAACGTAACATGCAGAGAGAATTAGGACACGTCCGAATGTGCCCTTGTAAACCTTCGGCTACAGATTCTCCTCCTCGGTTGGCTGCTGTTTACTCAGAGACAACTCGGCTAAACGTTGCCATGGAGACCGTATAACCCTAGCCCATGTTGCTGTTACTGAATTAGACCTGTACGCGTGTCGTCGCACATCATTCCACGACAGAGGAGAGATCCATGTTAAGTAACTGTTAGCTTTGCAAAACGGCGGTTAATTGGAAAAGCGTGCTCCAGGACTGGAATGTTTATTTTAGGTTTGCCAGCCGCTCGCTTTCGACTGACAGACAGCTTATCGCTTTAAAAGCCCACCTCCTCGTTCCCTGCAAGTCCCCAACCGCTGCGCCGATCCCTTAGGGAGTGTAAAGATTGATAGATGGCATCTATAGAGTTGGTAATATCACTTGGGGCTGATGGAACTATTGGGTCCAGTAAAGATGGCTGACCTCAGCTGTGTGACCCCGTGATCAAGCCGAGATTAGGTCTTTACAGTCACCCGGGCAGCCGCAGGGGAAGCTTGGGATTGTTTTTTCTGCCAGTTACAGCTGACTGTAGCCAATTGGGTCAAACTCATCATCAGTGATAAATGAAAAGCGGTTGTTGTTTTAGTAATTATTTCAGTTTCTATTTCTCGGTGTCTAGCTTGGTGGTAGTGATAGAATACTTGGATACAGACTAAAAGGGCAAGCTCTTTACTTCATTAAGACTAAGACTGTGGGTTTGAGCCTGACTTCTGTCCTTCTTCCTGGACAGCTTATAGCTATCCTACTTCCATTCCAAGAGATGGTGGATTTCAGTTTGGATCTCATCCTTCTTCAAGATCAAGACTTTGTGGGTTTGAACTTGGATCTCATCCTTCTTTAAAACCAAGACATTGTAGATTTGAACTGGGATCTGTATTTCTTGAAGATCAAGACTTTGTGGGTTTGAGTTTAGCTCTACCCTTCTTCCTGATCAAGAGTTTGTGGGTTCCAGCTAGGTTCTATCATTTCTCAAGACCAAGACATCCAAGTTTGACCTCTGCTCTATCCTTCGTCAAGACCAAGAGCTTGCTTGGATGTATTCTCCATCAAGACCAAGATGTTGTGGCTTTGAGCTTGGCTCTGTCCTTACAGACCAAGAGATTGTGGGTCTGAGATCAACTCTATCCTGCCTCCAGCACTTCCCAAATTGAGACGCTGAGCAAGACCTTTAACCCCAAGTTGCTTCAGGGAGACTGTCCCTGTAGTTAGGAAATGGAAGTCGCTCTTTATGGAAGTGTCTACAAAGTTCTGTTAATATAAAATGTTTTGAAAATATTATAGCACAAGTAAAAGCCACAGTGTTGGAAACCTTCAACCAAATTTGGAAGAAACGTCATACACTTTAGATGGAATTTATCTCCTTTTTACACATCATTTGAGAGATTCATGTCATGATATTAAAACCAATAACTTGACACATAAGGGTTAATAGTCAATTTGTGAATTGTCGCGTTAGGTAGACAGAAGGTGTAAAGCAAGTTAAACAACTTCCCCAATCACCGGTTAATCCTGAGGGCTTTCTGTGGCGCTCAGACGGTCTCTTCATTCTCTTTCTCTCTCTCCCACCCCTCAACTCTTTATCTCCCCCAAGCTTCTGTCCGTTCCCTAAGCATTAGCGGGAGTGAAATGGAAGGAGCGGTGGCGGCAGTCCTGCTCCCGTTGCTTTTTCATTACCGCCGCCTCTTATCTCTCTCCGAGGACACCTTTTAATTAGCTCCCTCTACCTGCCACTCTGCCTCTGTCCTTCCATGCTAAACGCTAGAGCGCTAACCCCACAGAGAGAGCCTTTGGGCCGGGCAGCCTCTGCTATAAACCCTGTCACTCCAGCCCTTGTTTACCGATCTGGAGCCAGAGCTCATTTTTAGAACCTTCATGCTTTCCTCCACTCGACTGCATGAATGCATGCTCAGTGTTGGGAAGTAGCGAACTACAAGTTGTAGCGCTACTAACTTAACTTTTCCGTAGCTGATCAGTAGCGAAGCTGCTTTTAAAATGTTGTAGCTTTAAAAGTAGCTACTATTGTTTTCTTAAAAAGAGGCATGTAGCATGACAAAATGCTACATATATATAAATGTATGCGTATACTGTATATATTATTCCAAAAAGGATATTTTCCACAAGTTTCTGAGTTGAATTAGCATGAATGGCATCCAATAGACTACTTATAGCCCACGCGGCACATGCTAATTGCATGACAGCACGCTCTCGGTAGCTGTGAGATGGAGTCGAAGGACGAAGTCCACTTTGGCCAAGATGATTGTAAGAATCTGTGGCCGTGGAATAGCATGGATGTAGTTAGCTACCTTTTCTCTGTAGCTTGTAGCATAGCTAACTACTATATTAAAAAGTAGCTTGGCTACAGTTTAGCTACTATAAATCGTAAGTGACTTGTAGCTTGAAAAGCTACCGTTTAAAAGTAGCTTCACGAACACTGTGCATGCCTATTGGTTTGTGGGGTTTTGCTGTGTTTGTGTGCATGTTCTGTCTGCAAATTCCGCCGTTATTTAAGCTATAGATTTAAGCTTCTGTACCCAGCCTGGATTCTTCTCGTTCTCTCTTTTTCTCTCTCCCTTTCGCCCTCCCTCGCTCCCTCCCGCCCTCCCGCCTGTGTTTTTTGCGGCAGTGCGGGGTGTGAGATGATAGCAGATGTTGTTCATGGTCTCCTGCTCTTCCCCAGCGCTGACTCTCGAGGGAAGGCGCGTGCCAGCACATTATTTTCCCATTAAAGCCCTGCTGGCAGCCCACTGAAAGATAGCCTTTCTGTTTGCATTTTCCTTGCACCAATTACCGCGCCCCAGAGCCCAGGGTCGGGTTAGGAGAGAGATGAAGACCAACACGGGTGTCGTTTGTTCGCCAATTGCCTCGGCTCGTCCCTGTTGCATATGCAGAGGTGGAGCCTGGGGCGTGCAGAGACCATAAACGAGGTGTAAGCGCCGCGTTTAGGGCGAGGGTGGACAATTCCAGTGCTGGAGGTTCGGTATCCTGGAGTTTTCAGGTACTAGATATTAACCAAATGTAGGGGTACCGACCCTTCAGGACCAGAAATGCCCACCCACCGCTGGTTTAGGGGGGTGTAAATATTCCAGAAGCCGAAATATCACCTCACCCAGGTGGGTGAAGTCAGTCTTGCCCATGTCCACTGGATCTATGGCACCTTATTATTCCAGACCTCATTCCATCCCATCCCATCCTAAAATCTCACCCTCTCCTCTCAGTGTGTGTGGGTGTGTGGGTGTGTGGGTGTTTTTGTGTGTGTGATGTGTGTGTCCACCCCATATCCCATCTAACAACATGCATGCTCATGTTACAGAATGGACATAAAGGCCAAACCAGTTTGTTGGACCTAGATGCTGAGCTTATGCTGGTCACTCAGGTAAGGTGAAGAAAAATGTGTGTAGTTTTAGTCCCTTTTTCTTCCTACAATGAGTAGATCATTACTAATCAGTCTTAATGTTTGGAATAAAGATCTATAAAGTTCCCACACGCTAAAAAGTTTCACTGTAAATTTACGGTATGATACTGGCATCTACTGTGGGTTAACAGCCTTTTAAAACGTACAGTGTTATACTGAGGTATGAAAAATGAGAAAAATACTGGAGGATATTGAACAGTATAATTGCTTTCAAAATGTAATACTTCATAGATTACTAGTTACTGTTATTACAAAGTAATTTGTTACAATATTACTGTCTCTGGATTGTAATGTGACGTCCGCGTTACTTTTGAGTTACTTTCACCAAAATAACTACACAAGTAGGACTTGACATTCGCTAAAATGTAGTTTACTGCAGTTCACTCTACATCCAGTGGAGGGCGATGTGGTGTAGCATAATGACTATAGATATGCAGTCTGTAGGAAATAGCTCTTTTAGGGCCTGCGTCTACAAACACATTTTTTGCGCTGGCAAAATCCAGTGAGCTTCGGAGGAGACCTTTTTTTTACCGCAGCGCTGAGAGCGCTTCAAGCGCTGCTGTTGTAAATGTTACTTCATCTTTTACTAGCCAATCAAAATTGAGGAAAGGGCGGGACATACAAATCGGTGGTACACTCCCTGCTGTTTACTTGTTTAAAGACATCTATCAATCTATTTCACACACTGCCGCTAATGCTAAGATGCGATTTCTCTCCATCTTGTCGGCTAAACTAGTGATCTCAAGGAAACACGTATGATATTACTGAAAATGTATTAGTAATGCCTTACATTACTGTGTTTCAGGAAAAAGTAATTGCATTATTTTTGTAACATGTTACTCGCACCAGTAAGTATAATTATGGCAGAGTTTTCTGTATTTTTACAGCATGCATTAAGTATTTGAAATGTACAATACAATACTGTAATTAAATACAGCATGTCACAGTACAAGTAATTGATATTTACAGTAGCACTGTACTTTTACAGTGTTGCCTCCTCAAAACATTGCTTCAGAATTTCTGCACACTTTAATTCTTAATAGAAACATATTTTTGGAAACATTTATTGTCTTTCAGCTACATTAAGCTAAACATATTTTTCAACCTATTTTTTGTCGCTGACCATGGTGCAGTGATTTGGAACAAAAATGATGCTACAAAACAAATAAAGACATGACTATTTTTGTAGTTTTGTGATAAAATGAGGAACAGGTGATGTGAATCGGGCTGCAATCAGAAGACCACTGATGCTGAATGATATAACGAGGGAGTGGACGGGATGCGCAGAATGCTTTAGGTGTTCAGTATTTTACCGTATTTACAAAGAAATGACTTGAAAGCAAGTTTGCTGTAGATTTACAGTGTTCTTTAAAAAGCAGAGTGTTCTACTGTTACAAAAATGCAGTAAAATATACTGTTGTTAAATAACGGTAAATCTACAGCCATTGGTTACAGTGCATAGGTTCATTCCAGACTCTCTTTCCTCGTCCATGAACGGCTTTTCAATTCTGCTTAGTTTCCTGAGAAAATGTCACGGAACCTGCCACAAGCCTTTTTCAGCCCTGTGTGTGTGTGTGTGTGTGTGTGTGAGACTTTTCCAGCATTGCATCATCCTGGCAATGACCTGGAAGTCCAGCGTTTTAACACTTCAACATGCCTCTTTTATCCCTTCATACGTGATCCCTGCCCTGTAGCCTCCGAACATGCTCCTCGTTAGGGCGGCGGTGTGTGTCAAACGCTAGGCTGATAAAAGAGTCAAAAATATATCTCAGTGCCCTTCTCTCCATGTGGCGTCGAAAGGTCAGACACATCACAGGAGAGATGAGGAAGTGAATGGATTCACTGACCCGATGTCTTCACTATGCCAGGAACAAAAAAACTTAGCTTGAAGCAATCACAGTGTGAGGGCCAGAAAACGGTCCTCTTGTGTTATATATTTTACTGCATTTTCCTTCTTAATGTTTGGGGAATTTTAATGGTTTTAAGTGGCTTAGTATCAGTTTTTAAAAGTTTCAGGTAAATATCATTTTAACATGTGTTTAAGTTTGCAAAATGAGAGAATTTCTGTAATTTTTGACCAGTCATTGTCATTTCCCACAAAACGTTGAGCCATATGTCAGCGAACTCACTTTCTTGTTACGTTTAGGTGACAGAGGAAATCATAAAAATGTGATAAAATCCCTCACATTTACCTTCAAAAATAAGTCAATGGTTAATTATTAACAAAAATAGTTGTTTTATTCTCTTTATTTTTATTAATTGGTAAAGAATAATTATAAAAGGGAAAAAATCAACTTTATTGCAACAAATCGGCTAAAAACGCTCATCACAATTTTTTAGAAAAGCTGCAAATTCAGGCATTTTAGGCAGCAACAATCTCAAAAAAGGCCTGAGGCGGAATACTGGAGGGACTGGCTTATAGTAATGTATATTTGGAATTATTGTTGACCAAATGTCCCCCAGTCCTGAATAAGAGAGGTCATAGAGACGTCCATGGCGGCACGGTGGTACAGAGGTTAGCGCTGCCGCCTCACAACAACAAGTTCCTGGGTTGGAACACCGGGTCGACCATGGGGCCTTTCTTGCATGGTCTCCCAATGTTCGCAGTTTCCTCCCGCTGCCCTGCAGTGTGTTGGCGCCTGCCCTGGGTTGGTCCCCGCCAATAGTTCCCGGGATAGGCTCCGGTTGGGATTAAGCGGTTCGGATAATGAATGAATGAATGAATGAATGGAGGCATACAAACTTTGGGAAATGATCCCATAATGTGATTTCATGCGTGAACTTTTAGGACTAAATACTGAGAGTAAGATCTCAGGAAGAGGCAGGAAGACGAACTTCAGTGAAAGTTAATAAAAACAACTTTAACACGAGGATAAAAACCGTTTTAGAACTGCAGTGTCTATTTACAGACATAGAGAACTGAAGAATAATATGTTCCATAATTAATGGAGGAAGTTATACCAAAAAGTGACGGTAAATGATGAAATTTGCCCAGTTCTGGAGGAGCTTGTTCCCGGTTTCTGTTTTGTGGTGGGTAAACAAGACCATTGTTCCTTTTCATCATCATCATAACTCCAAAGCCACTCCATTAACACTCATGTTGTTCCCACCCACATACAAACACACTGTTGGCCTGGGGAAATTGTTGCCCTCTGATGCCAACCGTGTGCCCGTCTAGGTGCCAGTGGTCTTGGGTAAGAGATCTGGGGCAGAAAGAGAATGCGGCAGTGATAAAACTCTTGTTTCCCCTCTCTGTGCTACAGAATATCAACCAGTTAGAGCTTTTTGGAGACATGTCCACACCTCCAGATATCACCTCTCCCTCGGTGAGTATATATAGTGAAAGGGAGTGATGATTTGTCATTGTGAACGCACCACGGCACAGCACACAGTGCACCACAATCAAATGTGACCTCTGCATTTTACCCATCCGTGAAGGAGCAGTGGGCAGCTGACATGGGCAGCGCCCGGGGAGCAGTACTTGGGGACGGTACCTTGCGCATGAGTACCTCGGTGGTAACTTTACCAGTCCGGGACTTGAATCAGTCACCATTTGTCAACGTCATGGTCAAAGCTACAGAGCTCCCTTTTTGAGATTTGGTCCTCTCGAATATTTGGACACACACTTTGACATGCACAAACACACACTCGCGGTATTACTCTGTATCAATACACCTAGATGTCATGATTTTAATTTTTATTCTTGTAAAAAGCTATTTGCACGTAGCTACACACACACACACACACACAAGGTCTACTTGCTTGAAGATATGTGTTTAACACACTATTAATGTTGCTGCTCAGACCCCGGCTTCTCCCGCGAACACTTTGGACCCGACGCTGGCGCACCAACCACCCTCCGAGCTCTTCACCCCCTTCAACCCTGCCTCCGTACCCTCAGGTCAGTCTCAGTGTGTGTGTGTGTGTGTGTGTGTGTGTGTGTGTGATGGAGTGAGCAGTATATTAGAGCTGGTGTCCGACTAAATGAAGCGTTCTCTCTCTCCTCTGTGGAATATGAATGCTCTCATTACCGACTTGTGTACCGAGTCGCTTGGCAAACGCCTTACGCAGGGGACAGAATTAACTACCTGCTGTAAGCCAGGTCCGGCGTGTGTGCGTGTGTGTGTGTTGGTGTGTGTTTGTGTGTGTTGACCGCACCTTCTGGTCAAGTTTGATGTCAGTCACGGTCATAAAGAATAGCCTTGACCGAAGGTGGAAGAGCCTCTTTAGTTTTATTGCTGTTCAAAGAAGCGTGCGTATCTTAAGGCCGTACGATATCACTAAAATCTCATATCGTAATATCGATATAAACTTCCCCCTATAGTAAATTTCTGTCGGTTTACAGAGTTCGTATGTAATAACCCCAAAGATTTATATCTATTTGATATTTTATGTGATATACTCAGAAATCAGTGTTTTTTTCCTCTTTTAAACAGAACTTTGGCCAAAGAATCATAATGAAAAAGTACCATATGAATGAATACCATTCAAAAGTCATTTTTTATACAGAAAATGATTTATTTCCTTCTTTTAAATAGAACTTCTGGGTTTTAATTAAAAAATGTATAAATATTCAGTGTAAAGCATAATATAAAGCATACCATTTATAAGTACTGACCCAAAGGACTATTTCTTTTGACTTAAAAAAATTTTTTTTAAAATGAATCATGCGTATTAATTTTCTCCTTCTATTTAGAACCTCCATGGCAAATTAATAATGTAAAAATAAATATTAATCTATAAAATCTAAAGCACTTTTCGAAAACGTTTCAACTTGCTGTATAGCTACATAAAATACTGAATATAAACTTTGTACTAACAAAAGCATCATTTTTTGAAGGGTCTATTTATTTTTCTGCAAATTATGTCCTCAAATAGGAAATGTACTTATTAATATGTGACTCTTTTTATTTAGAACTTCCAAATGAATAATTTATTTAAGAATGTAAAAATATAGAATGTTAACGTTTAAAATATAAAACACATTCCTCAAGGACCTGGTAATAACAGACCCAACATAAAATATAGCTTTCTAAAATAAGGAAAGTACTTTCAAGCGTGTCAGTTATATATATTTCCTCATTAAATATATAATTTCCTATATTATATACTATTTCCGATATATATAGTCATATTGCATAACCCTAGTGTATATGTTACACACCTACACACACACACCTCCAAGTTTCCCAAAAAAACTTCAGCCATTTCAAGCGCCTCAACGCCAGTCCCCGAGTATTTCCAGCACGAAGCTCGTAATACAAAGATCTCTGCTATGATGATGAACATGAAAAGGAATGATAGTGTAGTTTTGGGGAGAACACTGACTCCTCCCAAGAGTCGTATTACCATTCTCTTTGTACCATCGCTGCCGCTGCCGGGAAACTCAAACCAGAACGAGTCTTAGAGCCGGGATACAGCCGACTTGATGCATACACTTGCTGCGTAATTCTGCAGGTTCCACCAGGTGGCGGTGTGAGAAATCACCACGGCGAGGCAACCACCATTCTTATGTTAAGATCACAAGAAAAATATCTTCCGGTCTGGAGATGTCAACTTCTGTAATTCCTCCAAGCGTTCAGTCCCGTTGATAATGAAGTATTGCCAAGATTAGAGGTCGGCCGATATTGGATTTTCAGGGCCAGTATCGATACCGATTATTGCTTGTTAACGAGGCCGATAACCAATGTTTGGAACTGATATGCGCAAAAAACAATCTGTGAAAATTGTTAATTTTGAGCTCAGCTGAAACTCTCCTCTCTCCTCTTCTCCTTCTCGGAGCTTCACGCTGCGCTTGTGTGTGACAACAAGGTTTCAATGTTGATTGACTGCTACTCGTGTGACATACAGCCAATCAGAGAGTGTTGTGGGCGGGACGTTAAATTAAGCAGCGAATCGAGAGAAAATGGTACAGAGAGAAGAGACGGCAGTGGAGCCTTAGTAGTGCAGCTTGTAATTACTTAATATCGGTGATGTTCAAAATTAAAGACCCCTACTGATAATCGGCAAAATGTCTAATATTGCCCCCGATAATCAGTTGACCCTTAGACAAGATGCTAAATCTGTGGCGAGATAACGAAAACTTTATTTATCTCATGATCACAAGAAAAATAACACAATTTCAACAATATTAATTCTTATTAATGACAAAAACAATGTTGACACCTGTCCTTTATCAACTTTCTTTCTTCCTTCAAGCATTTGGCTAATGATTGTTGATAACTTCAGGCTAGTAAACAGACTTCACACACCAAAAGTGCTTCTGCAACTCTTGCATTTATTTCAGACACGTCAAAAGAAGCTGTAGCAGCAGTGATGTGTTCGTTAGTTTTCTTAGCATCAGGTATATCTCGGTCCCTCGATACCGCATGTTACGCGCTAACGGCTAGCCCCTCGTTGTCCGCGTCACATCTTCATCCGCACCCCTCGCGACTCAATTTAGCTGCTGTGATGGAGACAGCTGCAGCAGCCAGATTGACTTGTTCTGAAACGCTAAACAACGCATCAGCATCGCGTCTGGAGCTCCAACGTCGCGTACTTTCGCCCAGCTGTCTCCGAATCTGTCGCTCGCCGAAAAGTCTCTTAGCTAGAAAGTGCCCAAAAATCTACCAGTTGCTGATACAAGTCGGGGGTGCTGTTTTGCATTTTCCAGTCTAGCGTTCCATGTGTGAGGGAAATGCTGAGTTTTACATTATTAGATAAGTATGTCTTTATCAGTGAAAACTAACAATGAAATTAATTTATTCATTCATTATCCGAACTGCTTAATTCCAATTGGGATCACGGTGGGGACTGAAGCCTATCCTGGGAACTTTATGGGCGCAAGGCGGAGACTAATCATGGGGAGGCACCAACACACCATAGGGCACTCACACTCACACCATGCAGGGCCAATTTAGAGTCTCCAATTAACCTACAATCCATGCTTTTGGACTGCGGGAGGAAACCGGAGCACCCAGAGGAAACACGGGGAGAACACGCAAACTCCACACGGAAAGGCCCTACGGCCGACCGGCAACTTGAACACAGGACCTTCTGGCTGTGAGGTGGCTGCGCTTACCACTGCGCCACTGTGTTGCTCACAATGAAATTTAGCGATAGATAAAGACCGTTCTTTTTAATCACATCGTCCTTATGGCAATTAATAAAGAACATGTCAACATTATTTTATTTTTAGTTATCTCAAGACATTGCTCTCATAATTTTAAACTAACGATTTTAAACTAACTAATGTGTTTGTTCTTTTCCCCGACGCCCCATTTCGGGAGCATTAAAATGCATCTCTTTGCATACGTGGTCATTACGTATTCAGATCTGGACAGTGTTTTCTGAATTTTTACAAATATTAAAAACAAAAACACTGAAATATTTAGATACAAATTACTTGATCATTTTTATGGAGCTGATCAAATGCTAATAACATTTTTGACTTTTTCTCATTGGTATTTTGTCCAACACTAATCGGCAACACCTCATATTTTTAAGAGAGAAAAATAATACTATTTTTGTAACGATGTAGCGCTTTGCCATATTACATCGTTATTTTTTTTTTAATTACAGGGTTATGGAAAAGCTACAGCCTTTTACAAACAATACATGCATTAAAAATACCCTGTAAATTCATGGTAATCCCTGGAACGAAATTGCTTCTATGGTATGATTAAGAATAGTAACGAGGACGGTGAATGTGTAAGAAAGATAATGATATGTGATTATTATGTGACGCAGTTACCTCAGGCTTTGTGTGGGAGCTGATGCGCTGCTGAAGAGACTCGGAGGATAATAAGCGGAGAGGCTGGAAATACAGCTCAGGAAGGTTTTAATCGTGTGTGTTTTACTGCTGGATGTCGAGGGGAAGCGTGTGCTTGTTATCAGGCCGAGGCGTGTGTGTTCTGCTGTCGTATTGTTGTGGTTGTTGTTGCTGTTGATGTGCAGAACAACGCAGCAGGAAGCTTCCGGGTTGGGCGTAATGTGGCTTCGCTTCATGTAGTGTTCTCTGATCCTGAACCCCGACGGATTTCTGTAAAAATAAAAAATAAAACATAAATGCAGCAGCTCCATCAGACCTGTGTACACACACACACACACCATCTCCCAGCTGGTTACTACAAACTACCTGGACAGCTTACCAGAAACCCCAGACTTTACACAGCATAACTAATTTCTGTACATTTACAGTTATTTCCCGACAGCATTTTACTGTATATTCGGACCTCACAGAAATTAAACATAATACTGTCACGAACGGTGTCGGCATGTAGTGATGGGCTATCTGAAGCTGAGGCTCCGAAGCGCGTATCGAGTGTAAGGGGACGTGGCAGACAAAGCCCCACTTCGAGGCATGTATTGTTTGGCAGAAGACCATGTGACCGTTGACAAACGAAGCCTCGGTTCGTTACGTCAGCGTTTCATCCCAAGTGTCGCTTGCAATTTGCAAAATTTAGTAGTAGTATTGTATTAGACTAATACAATACTACTACTTAATTATACAAATTGCAAATGTGGAATAAAATATAAGTTGCATAAAAAATAAACAAAAGAAAAATTCTCTCCGATACTTGCTCATACACTCTCCAACAAAACAACCCACGAAGGCGAGGTCACGGTGCAAGCCATCTTCGTTGAACAATGTCACAAAACAGAACTAAGACCATGTTCACACTAATACGTTTTCGTTTGAGGACGCATCTTTTTCTCTCCGTTTTGGCCTTCCGTCCACACTGAGACAGCGTTTTTGGTCAAGGAAAACGGAGCTTTTTGAAAACGCTCTCCAAAGTGGATAAATTTGAAAACGCCGATTTTGCGTCACAGTGTGGACTGTGAAAACGGAGGCTTTCGAAAACGATGACGCATTTTAGTCATATGATGCAGTCATGTGACTAATTCAACTAAGATGGCGGACGGCATTGTACAGCAGTTGTTTTGTTTGCTCTCAATTTTGACAGCCCTATTAAAGATTAATATCAGTTTGTACATGCTCTCAAAGAGCCGGAAAGTAAATAAACGGC
Source organism: Distichodus sexfasciatus (assembly GCA_032718565.1). NCBI lineage: Eukaryota > Metazoa > Chordata > Actinopteri > Characiformes > Distichodontidae > Distichodus > Distichodus sexfasciatus. The sequence goes on from JAVGVS010000959.1 coordinate 18,006, forward strand.
AGACGGAAATGACGCAGGTCGAATCATCTTACGTTTCACGCATGCGCAGTACAGGAACGTAAGCGTTTTCAGTCGTTTCAGTGTGGATGATCAACTCTTCGGAAACGATTGAAAACGATAGTGTGGACGCGGAGCGTTTTTAGACGAAAACGCCGTTTTTAAATTTATCCGGATTAGTGTAGACGTAGTCTAAAACTGGTACGAGGACCACAAACCAAACAAAACAAAACTCTTCTTTGTAGCTTTCAAAAAAATACAGCGCACGCCACCACAGGGAGGGTAGTGTGAGGGTGGAACGACAAGACAATGGGGAAAGAACCTGACTTAAATACTAAACAGAAACAATGAAGAGGATAAATTAGATGAGGGAAAACCAATCAGAACACAAACAGAAAAGATTCAAGATTAACCAATGAAGTGAGAACCAATCAAAACAGGGGGCTGGACCAAAACAAACAAGAACCAGGTGAACAAACTAATGAACAGTCATCTACCAATGAGACACAATAGGAAGGTGGGACAACTTGACTGCCAGGGAGCACAAGACTGAACTGAAACACAACAAAAACCAAACAATGGCGGCATCTGCAAAAGTCTGGCCGCTCAGCAAAAGTCCAGGAGGCAGGTATGGCCAAAGTCCAGGGGGGTCATGACAAATACAGTATATAACATATATAACGTGCAGTATATTAATGTGAATACTTTGCTCTATTTTAAAGTACGTTATACATATTATCCCATAAATATACACGGCCCATGTTTTGCCAAATATTTTCAAATAAATTGTATTGTTATATTAATAATATATATTGATTTATAGAGGCAGTTGGCAGTGTAACGGTTAGAGAATTGGTCTCATGATCAGAAGGTCACCGGTTTGAATGCTGGAATGCTAAAGGTACTACTGAGGTACTCATGAGCAAGGTACAGTCCCCAAACACTGCTCCCTCGTAAAAAGCTTCTCAGATGAGTCAGTCGCAGAGCTCACATTTGGTTGTGGTGCACTGTGTGCTGTGCTGTGGTGTGTTCACAATGGCACAGAAAAGCGCAGTGATCGGCTTATAACTAGCTCTATAGCAAATGAAAACACGTTTTGACCCCTAGGGGCGCTAAAACGATACATAAATTTATGTTGATGTCATAACAGAGCTTTTATAATTCACATGAAGTTATAAAAAACCACCCAATTCTTACATGAACACTGTTAGAGGTTAGTTTCTGTATAAACACAACTTACTGAAGCCGTCACATCAAAAAGAAGGCTTCACTACAAATTTCCATCGCATCTTTAATTCGTTTTCTTGTGTCATTTCACTTCATTGTTCAACGTTTCAACTCCTTATGTTTTGATATGATTAATGTTTTTATATTGTTCTGTCTTATGTCATAGAATACCTCAGTGTTACCTTTACTGGCCCAGGATTCGAACCGGCGACCTTCCAATCACAGGGCTGCGCAGCTACGCAACCGTTACCAACTGCCCCGACAGTAGCCTGTGTTATCAGTTAAATAATAAACATAAAAATGATAAACGTTTTCACGCTTGCTTGGCGTGGGATGTATGATCAGTGTTTATGTACGACTTCTGACTGATTTTGGATCGATGCTCTCGGCTTGGTGATCATTGAGTCGTTGCTTTGTTTCGAACTGATAATCTAAATGTTCAATTTTTTTAAATTTCTTAAACGCTAAGTTTTTCATTTAAATGTCTGGTTGAGCTCAGGAATGATATTGTAAATACATCTCCTGCTGATCACTCACGTCTGAACTGAATCAAGCTGCTGTGTTGTAGCAGATTTAGTGATATTTTTGTTGAATCAATATATCATATGAAATCAATATAATATAATATCGTCCTCTGTCAGTGTACCGTGATGTATCGTTACACCCCTTAAGGCACCACTCCACTCACCTTAAATTTCTGTCCTCCCTAACCCTTTCTAACCCTCTTTTTGCCCTCTCCTAGGTTACGTGACGATGGGAGCGGTTCCCCCAGGCTGGGCGCAGCAGCAGTTCGCAGCCCAGGCTCCGCTGGCGTTCGGGGTGCAGTCCCCGGTGCCCATGGCTCAGGTCTTACCGGGAGGCCAGCCGCTGATCTGGGGTCAGGCCAACCTCTTCCCGGCCACGCAGCAGCAGTGGGCGGCCATGGCCGGTGCCCACTTCTCGCCCGCCGCCTTTGTGCCCGCCCAGACGGTAGGGCCGTTGCCGGCCGCCATGTTTCAGACGCTGGCGACCATGCCGGTGGCGGCCGCTTCTTCTTCCTCCTGTGAGACGCCAACGTTGGGCTTGGCCGGAGCCGGAGTCGGAACCGGAATTGGGGCCGGGATTGGCACCGGGGTCGGCACGGGCATGGGTATGGGTATGGGTATGGGCGCGGGGGTGGGGCCGGTGGCGGGCACGTCGTCGTCGACGGCGTCCAGCCCTCAACACGGCGAGCGCTCGCTGCCCAGGCAGGCCAAGATGAGCAAAGAGATGTTCAAGGACTTCCAGATGGCCAAGCCGCCCGCCGTGCCGACGCGTAAGAGCGAGCAGCCCAGCCTGGCGTGCACCAGCGACGCCTTCAGCAGCTACTTTAGCCGCGTGGGCATGGCGCAGGACACCGACGACTGCGACGACTTCGACATCTCCCAGATGAACCTGACCCCCGTCACCTCAACCACGCCCTCCACCAACTCGCGTGAGTGTTGCGGTGTGCACCACACAAAATGCTGTATTGTACGTCTTTGTGAACACAGCACAGAAAAGGTTAACCATCCGTGAAGGAGTGGTGGGCGGCTGACCGGTGGAGAGCAGTAGTCTGAGTACGGTACCTTGCTCACGAGTACCGTAGTGGTACCTTTAGCGATCAGATTCAGGAGGTTTTTTTTATTAGTAGTTAGTAAAATTACCTCTTAAAGAGGGTTGTTTAATAAGCAGTAATCAAATGTACCAGTGAAAGAATTATGAAAATTACTCAACATTTGCCAGAGTTATGGGAAAATGTTTAGAGCTTCTTTTTTGACTCAGTGTAGATACTGTCGATGATTCTTACAGGATTCAGATTCTCTTTTTGACCCCTAAATATGTAACTAGACATGCCCCAGTACGCATCCAGTCATGCTGCTTCTGAGTCAGTTTGCCGAAAGAGGATCTTTCACCTGCTGTGCTGCGTCTCTCATAAAAGAGAGTCTGAATTATTCTCCCGATTTTTATTCATTAAGTCCCTGCTCTGCCTGGAGGTGCTTCAGATGTCATTTCCCCAGACCCACTTGTGATGTGGCGAGAAGAAAACTCACATTCACTTACATCAACACAAGACGAGCCTCACATTTACAGACTTGCCCACTCGATCTGTCAGGCATGAGTTTATCCCTCCACTCGGAAGAAAAAGATCAGGCGTTCTCAGATTCCTCTCTCAGGCTCTTAGCAGCAGCAAAATAATCTCAGACGCACTGGCAAAAACCTTAACCCTTCCCAACACTCGAACAGGCGTGTAACGATACATCGATTCACATCAGTTCAGCGATTCAGTGATCAACAAACCCATAGCATTGACGCAAACATTGGTCAGACATCATACATATTGTAACGTCACTACACTACTGCGTGTCAAAAAAATGTCATTTCTTTTTGCTTTTTATTTCTTCAAAAATTATAAATTTTAAAGTTAAATATTTTATAATTTTCAGATTTAATGTTGATTATAGTTGACAACAATAGCAATTTGGGGTGTAACGATACATTGATCTACATTGATTCACTTATCAACGATCCCATAGCATTGGACCAAAATGAAAACACTGATTAAACATTGTACATATTATAACGTCTGTCGTGAAGTAAGCGCTTCTTTTTCTATGGAAATATTGAAGCCCGCCTCCATACTGGCTCCTGGCAAATTACAGTCTAGCTGACATGACAGACAAGCTTCACTACTGTAAAAGCAGTATATCAACTTAAGAGTCTGAATAGCGTCATCTGTAAGACTGACTTTTATTTTGAAATTCTCCACTACATTTTTTTTCCCGCTTGAGCACACACACATCCAAACGAAATGTGAGAGGCGCGTTCTTATATTCAATACCTATACGATTATATCGGAATCATAGTGGAATCGGCCAATAATAGTTCTTTTAAGTCATCGACATTGGGCAGATGTTTAGATTTGCTTAGATTTTCTAAGCATATTTTATGATCCATTTATTGTATGTGTGAAAGGTAGCGCTTCTGCCAGGGACGTCCAACCGCCCAGGTGGAATTTTACACGGTCTGCGCTTTCTGTCTTAAAATGTATGGCGTTATTTTGTGCCAAAATTCTGAGCACGCAGTGGAACGTTCGCGAGCAAAATCTCTCATCTTTACGCACTCAACTGCCTGCAATTTTTTTTTAAACTAACTAAACTGCTCATTTGCCTCACTTAGCGAATGTGAGCTCGCACAAGGGCCGTGTCCTGAGCCTCATACTACTGCACTTAATAGTATGGTAGGTAAGAATCATACTTTTAATGTGGTAGTATGCATCTCAGGAAATAGCCGGGGTTGTAGCTTAACGACTCTCTACGTACTAGGTAGTGCACCTGGAAAGTCACACGCGAAGTGACTTTTTCTTAAAATGTTGTGCACTACATTCAAAATGCACTACATTCACGCTCGCTTGACTTGGCGCTGTGTTAGAAATGACGGAGTTATGGAGCTATTTTTGTGCCAAAATTCTAAGCGAACAGTGGAACTTTGGCGAGCAAAATATCTTGTCTTCACGCGCTCGACTCCCTCATTCCTTCCTCATTTATCGGTATTGATATCGGCAGATGTAAGCATGAAAATATCGGATATCGTCATAGGCCAATAATTCCCTTATTGTGCATCCCTAGCACTAGTATATTGGGTTTATTAGTTTCAATTTCTAGTTGATCTCAGGAATAAAAATGTCAAATATTGTATTTGTAATTGCATTTTGTTGTTTGATATGAATGAACATGATTGTATTAAATCAGCATGCAATATCGTCTCATACCCGTTACTAGCTCCTGAATTGAATCAAATCGAATTTGTATCGTGGCAGACTCCGTCATATCGAATCGTTGTCAGTCGACTTGATATAGCATCGTATCGTGACGGACGTTGCGATTCACATCTGAAATGAGCTTGTAACTTCTATTTCACTCTTTCCCTCAGCAAAAAGGTTGAGAGGTGGCCTTTGATGCTGCTGCCCACAGGGCATTGTCTTTAGTCAGCGTAAAAATGACAATTAATAATGCAGCCGAGTGTGGGTGGAGAGGGAGAGCGAGTGTGTGTGTGTGTGTGTGTATGAGTGGGTGTGTATTTCGGCCCCAGTTGCCCACTGCTGCAGAGTTGGGTAATTATCACCGGTCTCAGGCGGCTCGCCGCATTGTGTGTACGCACCGTTTAGATCCTCGCAGTCCTGTTGTGCTAATTACTGCTGCACCGCACTCACACACCGGCAACAAACACACACACGCTCACACACACACACACTTGTATTACTGTCTTAGTGAGGCACTTCCATTGACTGCCATATTGACAAGATGTAAATATTAACATCAGTAACCAAGTATTTTACCTCTTTTAGATTTTCTAATAAAACTGAAATTTTCAATTAATATTTGTGACCCGTCCTCACATATAAAAATGTCCCCTTAAAGCCGTAAAATGGACAAATCATAGTTTTTTCGTCTCTTTTGAGGGGCAGCCAGGTCCTCACAGCCCCCTAAATACTTGCACACACACATACAAACACGATGACGAGGGCGGGAGTGGTGTGTGAGGGTGTGTGAAGCGTCAGGTCTTTAGGGGTATGTGGGTTAATTCCAGGCTTGGCCCACACGGCTGCACGGAGAGCTCGGAGGCGGAGGAGAGGGTGGAGGAAAGCGTTGGGGATTTTTGGGGTAAATAATACCGAACTTTAGAGAACTGTGTTTGTTTTAGCGTCATGTCCTTGGAGAAAAACCAATAGCTGATTACCTGCTGTCAAAATCTGAGTGTGACGCCGTTAAACATGTGCTGGGCTTGTAATGATATATTGATTTATATTGATACATCAATCCACTGATCAGTGAGCTCATAGCTTTGATTAGGGTTGGGGATTGATAAGATTTAATCAGTATCAATGCCATTGTTGATTCTGCCTATTAATCCAATTCCTTATCAATTCTCTTATCGATTCAAAGTAGTTCTACACAGTCTTCCATTTTATTTTTCCCAAAATGATGTCTGTACAAGATTGTGAACATCAACACATTCATATTCATATTCAGAGTTGTTATTCTGCAGAGACATTCTATGGCTTAGTACGAAGAACAATAAGGTTAGTGCAGGTGGAAACACTTCTTTAACCATTTGGAATCCATCTGGATGTAGAATACAGTTATTTAAAAACAAATCATGCATTTCTCTCTATATTTTTTTTACTCTCTAACATTATGGAATGAAAGTAATATTTTCTGATTAATGGAAAATGAAGAAATACTGACATTTTGGCAATTTTTGAGCAGTTGGACTCATTTTGGCCTATAGCTCATTTTTGACTCATTTCTGGGAGACAAGTACATTTTTGTCATGAGGGCGCTCCATATGAGAGCCGCGACACAGTAGCGCTGTGGACGCACGTCGGGAATAAATAAATATCAAGTAAATGTCTGTACTGTGAGTAGAACGCTGGTTGTTTTTATTTATCAGCTAAAATGTAAGTTTTGTCTGTAATAAATGGGAAGATTGAACTGAACTGGAAGCTTTTAGTGAATGTTGGACTTCCCTGTGAAAGTCATGAGCGCTAACAAACGCAGCACGTGTTTACGTCACGAAAATGTCATTTATGCATCATGATTCCTCATGGTTGAAGGTCAGGTCGACGTGAGTGGGACATAATGTACCGCCACGCAAAACTGAGGGAAAACCGGAAAACGTGGTGCAGGGAAAAAATGGATTAGAAGAATCGATAACGTTGGAGGTGAGATCAATTGGAACCAGTTCTGAGTCGGAACCGGTTTTCGATTCCTACCCCTAGCCTCAATCAGACATCATACAGATTGGAAGGTCACTTTGTTATGAACAGGGGGCCTGTTTTTATTAAAACAGAAGATGATTTTAATGTCTGGTTGAACTCAGGAATAAAAACGTCAAATGGTATTTTAGTTGCTTTTTTGTGATTTGATATGAATGGAAATGATGGTGTTATATCAGCATATGACATGGTCTCGTATCGTAGCACACTTGTTATAATGGCAGAAAATAAGTCACTGTCAGCTGAATCGATATAATATTGTATTGTAATGAATCTCGAGTTACACACATATTTATAATTATGACTTTTCTCTTGCTGAGATCGATCTGTATATTTTAATACTTATTCTTTAATGTATTACATTTGTGATATTGGTGTCGTAAAAATCTGCGTAAGTGGGTTTTAAGAACAAATTTCTACTTGAGAAAGGTTAGTGAATGCGGCCCAATCATTTTATCATTTTAACGAATTGCTCCTTTTTTATTTTGTTTTTAGCTCCCCATCTCCCAAATACATGGACTAAAGTTCCAGCCGCGCAGCTCATCTGGCATTAACTGCAAATGTGTCTGTAGCCTTTTATCGTGGCTGAACCGCCGCTCAGACAGCGTAAATCTGCGAACGTAATTAAAGAGCTGCGATCTGCTTAAGCCATTACCGTCCATCAGCCGGCCCTCCGTCCCGCGCTGACCTGCCGTTACCATGCCGACAGAGCCTTACGCAGTATAGATTTTTATTTAGTTATTTATATGTTTGTTATGATACGTGATGTGCTTTTTCTTTGCAAACGCTACCGTTGGTCTAACCAAATTTGTCGCATTTCTGTCCCCAGCTCCCACCCCGGCCCCTCGACAGAGTTCCCCCTCCAAGTCTTCGTCGCAGGCCAGTGACCCCCCCACCGACGACTCGTTTGGGGAGGCGGAGGGCAGTCCGAGTCGAAGCGGGGAGGTGGAGGGCAGTCCGAGCCGAAGCGGGGAGGAGGACGCTGTAAGTAGCCAGTTAAAAATGTGACTCTGCACGGCAAGACAAGTCGCTTGTCGCAAATTTTCAAAATTGAATTATTATGTTTTTAATGAAAGGGCATAAATCAAGCTTCAGAACGATACCTATATGGAATGAATCGGACGACATAGGACTGAGATATCAACATTCAAAGGAGTCGAGTTTCTCCTGTCACGCCAAGTGAGAAACGGAGAAATCTGCCTTTGAAGTTGACTATCGCAGTAGCACTCACAGACGCTTGGTGCGGTCGCGGCTACGTTTGCATTTACGGTAGCCTACGCTGCATTCACAGCCACACGGATAGCCTACCTGCGTTAGGTTAACTGAACTCGGGAGACGAAGATGGATTCCGGAGAAATATCTTCACGCTAGTCAACCAGTGGATTTACCGTAAATATTGAAGTAGAGCGGTCAAAACAGAAACTTTTAACATTCTGCTGGAATTGAATTCCTCACCTCAAGAAAGTCATGTTTTTAGGATGGAAAGGGTAAGTTTCTCAGCCAAAATGATTCACAACAGTACAGTATAGACCTTCCACTGTTTCAAAACACTAAAAACAAAAAATCCAAAATTTTACCCCACGCAACATAAACGCTCGTTTTTCTCAGAATCCTCCGTTGCGACAAGCGACTGGTTTTGCTGTGGAGGGTCACAAATAATATCCTTCTGGGCTGTGTTTCCCAAGTAACATTAACAAGTAACAAAGTGTACATTAGCAACTAACACAGTGTTGCTAACATAGTTAGTAATACGTTAGCAACTATGCTTTTGGGAAACACACCCCTGCTTCCTAATTATTCAAGATTCAAGAGTCATTATTTGGCACATAGATGGTTATTATTAATATTATTATACAAGTACAACGTGTAGTGAAATAAATACTTAAAAAATAAGACTACAAATTACAAATAAACAGCAAATTAAAATAGCAACAACAGTTGAATTAGTAACAATTTCACTTTTGGTAGTCCTGGAGATAGAATGGATCTGGATTTAGATTAAAACTGGCACGGATCCGATACGTGGATCTGATATTGGTCTGGTAACGAATAACAAACAGCTGGATCGGATATCGGTGGCACTGGGTCCATCTATGGAGCAGATCTGTAAATGTGTGCTTGCAGAATTGTTTCTGCATGGGAAGTGTCACTGTGGGTTTATTGTCATCCACGCTAACTTTTACGTATTGATATGACAATGAGCAGAACAAGCAACGCAACACACTACAACCCCCAAAAAGTAAATGACACCATTATACTGTTTAATTTCCTTAACAACACCAGCTCTCACTCACAATCTCTGTGTCACCGCAGGATTAGGGAGCATCACAAAATTATACAACTGTGTTTAAACGAATAATTTTTGAGATGTTATTTTAATAATCAATAATTTAGCATATACATAAGGGTGTGTAATTATTACATTAAGTATTTAAGTATTTAAGTCAAGTAGCATTACAGAATAATCTCACTCTGACTCGACTGTGTCAAATTTGTATCCTATCAGCAGATATCCAAATTTACAATATCGGTATCAGACATTAAAAAGTGGTATCGTGCCATCTTTACGTAAGATATAGACTCACAACATCTTGGTCTAGTACCAAGTACCGTATCACTAGTTCCTCACCACCATCCTAATTTTAAGCCCTATCTCAGAGTTACTTTCTCTCGAATTGTAAATTATTGAATTATTTTAGGGTCCCTAAACAACCAACGATTAAAAACAGAACAAAAAAAAAAACCTGGAGATGAACAACATTTTGGGATGAATGTAATCAAAACTGTGCGCCCTGCAATGACTGAACGAATATGAGTGTGTTTTACATTTTTTGTTTGAGCACAAAATGAGAAATTGCAGAACAACATTTGTGTTTGGTTTAGATTTTTGGGTTCTGTATTTTTTCAATTTGTAAAATGAATGATACACAGATTCCACATCCACAGTCATGCTTTTCAGAAGGTCAACGTTATGCATAATATAACCTTAATGAATATAACTTTATCGTCAGTGTATAACAGGCTGTCCTTGACCGACTCTGACCTCTACAGAGCTCTGACGCTTTACATATAACACGTCTCTCACACTCCTCTTAGAGGTTACGAACGAGGGGAAAAAGAGCCCATAATAAACGCCTCCTCTGCTTTATTGAGATGCATCGCTCTCTCCCGATTGGCTCGTCCACTTTATGCAACATTTGGGGCCGGTAATGTGTTAAATTAGCCCTCGGAAGTGTCAGAAAGACTATTAATGTGTTATTAATCACACTTAGCCCCTGCTCATGTATCGGCCGTCATTCGTTTGTATGAGTTATCCCCCATCGGCTCCACGTTATGAGGCCTGGTTCATTTGGAAATGTTTAATAAACGGCCTTTATTCTCTCCTTTAAGATTTGGGGAGGATTTTAATGTCTGCATCCTGACCTGAGAGGAGAGAGTGTAAAGAGGGGTGTAGAGAGTGAGAAGATGAGTGTGTGTGTGTTTGTGTGTTTGAAAGAGAGAGTGTGAGTGCATGAGTGAGTTAGTGAGAAAGACTGATGAAGTCTGAGTGGGTAAAAGTGAGTAAGTTAGTGGCTGAGTGACAGAGTGTGAATGAGAGTTTCTGGCTGAGAATGAGTGAGAGAGAGTGAGTTGGAGAGAGAGAAAGGGTCTGAGAGAGCTAGTGAGAAAGAGTGAGAGAGTGACAGTAAGTGATAAAAAGAAGTAGAAGATAGAGAGAAGTGTGAGTGAGTGAGTGAGTGAGTGAGTGAGAATTAGAGAGTGAGTGAAAGAGTGAGAAATAGTGAGTTTGAGGGACAGGGAAACAGAGAGAGTCTGAGTCTGAGATAGTGAGATGGAGTTAACGATTGTTGAGTGACAGAGAGTCTGAATAAGGGTTTTTTGGGGAAGAATAAGAGAGAGAGAGAGTGAGTCTGAGTGAGCGAGTGAGATTGTGAGAAAGAGTTAATGATTGTTGAGTGACAGGGAGTCTGAATGAGAGTTTCTGGGGGAGAATGATTGAAAGAGAATGAGTTGCACAGACAGAAAGGGTCTGCGAGAGCTAGTGAGAAAGTGAGAGAGTTGGAGAGTGAGCTTTAACAAGAGGGAGAGAGAGTAAGAGTGAGTGATTGAGAGAAAGAGAGAGAGCAGCGGCACAGAGTGAGGAGCTCTGACATTTAATTAAGAAAATAAGTCATTTTATGTCAGTCCCACACTGATGTAAACGTAACTCCCTCTCTCTCTCTCTCTCTCTCTTAACCTCCCTCTCTCCTCTCCGTCTATGAGTCATCGGAGCTCCCCTGCTTTTCTTCCTTTTCCTCCTTTCTTTCATCTTGCCGCTGAACAAAAAGTTCAATTATTCTGTTCAAATGACTGTAAGTAAAAGAGTTCGCCCTCCCCTCATTCACGCCGGTGTCATTAGACGCCGCGTGCAGCCGAGCCACAAAAAACACACCCACGCCTCACAAAAAAACGCCCACGCCACACGGGAAAAACACACACCCACGCCGTGTTAAGAGCACAGCGCCGGGAGGGCTTCAATTCAGGCTGGTCCCGAGTGCTTACATAACGCCATCCCGAGCCTTTCACACTCCAGAGTAATAATAATAATAATAATAATAATGATAACACACCGAATGAAGCAGAGGTTTTACATGGACGTTAACAGGCATATGGGTGGAGGGATGAACTGATGACAACGTGGACGGATAGAGCATGGATGCTTTTACTTCCTGTTTATTTTTCTCTCATTTTTGCTGCTTTTTCCTTAACTGTTATATACTATACACTGTGAGCCCAAAAAGACAGACCTCTCCATCGTCACACACAACTTTGGGAAATACTTGGTTGATCTTTCATAAATAAAGTGACATTTCTAACATCAAGCAGACATTTTGGCTCCGAGTGACTTCCATTTCCTAATTACCGGCTCTTTTTTGGAGCAACTTGAAGTTAAGGGTCTTGCTCAGGAACCCAGTGATGTTAGTGCAGGGACAGGATTTGAACCCACGACCTCTT